>CANUEP010080033.1:0-175944 GCA_947857235.1 Jatropha podagrica | reverse complement strand
CCCCCCCCCCCCCCCCCCCCCCCCCCCCCCCCCCCCCCCCCCCCCCCCCCCCCCCCCCCCCCCCCCCCCCCCCCCCCCCCCCCCCCCCCCCCCTAAAAAAATGCACAGACACAGCCGCAATAAGAAGACAGTGCACAAGGAGAACATTCTTGAATCAGCAATAAGGCATCCTCTTGGTTCAAAAAGAAAGTACCTCATTGCCTTTGTTACCGTAACTAATAGAAATTTCTTTGCCAATTTGGAAGGCAGTTTGTTGAGCTTTCCAGTTCAGATAAACAAAATGTCATGACAAAAACATGTAATCAGTATAATCAGCAACTTTTGAATTACATAACTGTAAGAATTAAAACTAAAACTCGTATCTAATGAACACTTGTATAGAAACAATCTAGAGAAATCAGAATGAAGGATACCAGAAAGAAGGTACATGGAGAAAGGAATTCCAGTTACCAAGCCTGTTCCATCAACCTCCCACATTGCTCCTGCCTTCAAATTTGTAGCTGTAATTGCAGTAGAAGTCAAAGAAACATATCAAACCTTCCAATCCACAGTACTATTTCATGATTACAAGACAATAAAGAAAATAACTTCATTGGTCACTCAGTCAACATTTATAAAATAAACAAATACTTTTGAACAATCGTGAAGAACTTTTAAAATGGAGAAGAGAAATTCTGAAAACAATACTTAATTACCAAGAACCTCAGGTTAAATATTTAGACAACCAACAATGAGTTCAGATGGTCAGATTTATTAAAAAAACCTACATACCATGGTTGCAAAAATCAATGCCAGGAACAAGACCCTCTACCCAGAGAGTATCTCCTTGAACTGGTGTAGAAATTGCACCACTGACTTGATTGTCAACTCCAGGAACCTTGATTCCTAATAATAATTATAAAAAAAAGTTAGATCTTAGTTTGATATGCACCAGAAAATCCTTCAATAGCGAGAAACAGTCAGAAAATTTGACTCAGAAACTGAAAACAATAATCACACGTTTTTCATCCTTCTCGTTAAGCAAGTCTTGACAAGAATTATCATTATGGGAGGGTTCAGAGTTGTTGTTAGCCGAACAGTTGATGGCTTGATCCTCTCGAGTTTGCGGAAATACATAAGACCGTGGAAGCGGAATGTTCAAAGCACGACTCCAAAATAGAGAATTTGCCCTAGCATGATACAAATGGTGCAAGGTTGATGGATAAAAGTAGAAGCATCTCAAGTGCACATAAATCAAAGACATAGAACCAAAAAAAAAAAAAGGAGTAAACTAGAAGATACTTACCAAAGGAAATCTTCAAAACACACCTCACTGGCGAGAAAACAGATAAAAATACGATTAGATTTGTATGCGGAAAGATGTTATACTTCTTAACTCATGTCATGTGCAACTCACAATAAGGTAATCCCATTGGGAAAAGGATGAATTAAGAGAGAACTACTACAAACTCAAATTAAAATCTCCAAGAAAAGATTGAATTTTTTGTCTGTATCTGAGAGTCTCCCTATGATAAATCAATTATGTTCAAGAGGAAACTGGGGAAAAGATAACCATACATTTTTTTAAGACGAGGCAGTAATAACCATCCATTTTTTTAAGACAAGGAGGCAGTAACTACCAACTTGATACTCACCCCTCTGAATCACCATCTAGAATTAGAAGTTTCTTCATCAAACCCTTTACTTTGTTATCATACAGGGACAGCAGATTTTTCTTCTGTAAGATAAATCTTCATAGGTCACATATGCTGTGCAGTTATGTTCAAAAAGGTCAATACCATAATGCACTAATGCCATCAATCATACTAAGTATTTTGTGAACAGAAACAGATATTATTTCTAAAAATAATGAGCAGCCAGAAGGAAGCCAAATTTATCTAATTCCAGCATGATGAAATTGCTATATTTGAGCTGTAAAGGATACCCAACTTGCCATCGTACCATATGTTTTTTGCAACTCAAACCCAAGTCAGAGAAATAAGCAAACACTATGCTATCATAAATCATAAGTTAGGATGTGCAAACTCAGCTAAATGACTTTGTGTAAAACCATCACCTTGAAAGAGGAAGATAGTAAGGGTCATCAACCACAAATTGCAGTAACAAAATGGGTACTATTACTTGATGAATTTCCAGACATAGTACAATCAGCAGGGTTGGAAGCACCTATCATCTTCAGTGGTCAAACTATATAAAATATTACGCGCAATCCAGCTAAACAGTTTTTTAGGACATTGCAGAACAAGCCAAGGGAACATTTATGATTTACCTGCAATTGGGTTGCCCGATGTAATGTTGTCCCCTTGAGCTCCAATAACTCGTCATCAGTAAACCATAGTGGATTTCCAAAAGTGGAAGGAAGCATGTCAAGATACCTATGATGTAACCAAATGCAAATCTCTTCAGCGAATAAATAAGAAAATTTCCATCAAAACATCAGGCAAATTCAATATATACATACGGTTTCCAAGAAGACTTCTCTCGTAATCGCTCCAACATCAGAAATAAAATCATCAAGAACCTATCATCCACTTCTCCTTCTTCATACATAGCTCTACACTCAGGTCCAATAAGAGGATCTTGCAAAACTCTCATGGGAGTTATTGCTAAATCTAGTGGAACAACAAGCAGAACCCCTGAAAATTTTCCAATATTTACCTTTGACAAAATAGAGCTTAATTAACCAGAAAAAGAAAAGAAAAGGATATTGAAGAAATTATACCATCAGAGACATCTTTAGAAGAAAAAACACCAAACCCTTTCTTTGGACCACAGAACTTGATGCTGCAACCTCTTAGCTCAACTTTATTCGCCTGAATTCAAAAATCCAAAGATAAAAGAAATGTAAGTAGAAATGCACATAAATTTATATTACTCGTATGAGAAAGAAATTACTGATAATTGGACCTGGAGCCACTGGAGGAATTCTTCGAGTTTTGCTTCTTCTTCAACCGCCATTTTTGCTCGCTAGCTAATCTGACTGATTATTTTCTAGATTTTTAGGGTTTAAACACAGTAATAGCGACTTGCCGTTCGAAGGAGACCAGTCGAGTCCACGAGGAAGCATTAGCGGATCGGTTATTCGATGTCGTTGACCGAATATTAAATTATTCAAAAAATGAAGAAGCGTCGTCGTTTTAACTGGAGAAACTTTTAATTCAAACCCGGCCCAGACAGAATCCCAGACAGAGTCCTATATATAGTTACCTACGTGAACGCGGGTGTGATTGTTGAAAACGTAAGACTGACGCATCCCTCTTCTTGCCTTCTCTCAATTGCGTCCGCGATCGTCGATCAATCGATCATATAATCAGAGGAATTCTTGAACTTGATCTGCCTTCTGTGATTTTTATATACTCAGGTTTGCTTCTTAATTGAACGTGTCTCTCCAATCTGTTTTTACGGGTTTCTTTATCGTCGTCCGCCATTAATGGATTACGAAGAAGTTCTGATCGTCAAGGAATCGATTACAGTGATGATGATTATCAATTTTGGCTTATTTTCTTGTCGTTGGTCGATTTTTGGGATTTACTTTTTAGAATTATTGTTGTTTTCATTAGATTTTGCCGTAGGATCGGCAATTGGATATCGAATTTCTGGGTTAAATCTGGTTACGGATTAGGGTTAAAGCATCAATTTTCTTGTTCTTGTTTGGGAATGACGATTTTTGGATTTTGATGGCGTGGAATTAAGAGATAATGAAGATCTCATTTTGTCATGTGGATATTATATGGGTTTCTGGGTTTTATCCGGCTGATCTCTGTCTGGCTTTTCTATTAGGGTTCTTTCTGTGGGAATCACTCACTTCCTTGAACTGTAAAGAATCCAGAAATCAGCTAATTTTATTTTAGGATCTTCTATAATGCTTCTTCTGATTCCGTTCAGAGATTTTCGTTCTGATCATGTTAAAGGGGTCAGCAAAAGCAGAATAGCCAGAAATTCTGGATATTCATTGAAATAGAATCCGTGAGGTATCACTTATTCATTGTGCTATTGTGTTTTGTCTTTCTAGTATGGATACTAAGATCGCGACCATTCATGGAAGAATTGGAGGAGGACCGGTACACACCAACGTTGTTTGCCATTTTTGGAAGAGGGGAAAGTGTAACAGGAATCCTTGTAGGTTCATGCACAGAGAATCACCACCTCCTAAAGTTTACCATAGAACTCCTAAGGAAACCAGTGTTTCACTGGTGGAACGACCAAAGAGGAGCTTCAGCTATAGCCTTAACGATTCAGCGGATTTGAGTGGTGGGTCTGAGGAGAAAATAGCTCTGAAGATCTCCAACCATGTCATTGAGGATCCACCTAGGAAACGCTTAAATTCTAAGAATTCTTTGGCTTCAACAACTAAAGTTGATGGATCTGAAAATAGATGTGCTCTTGAGAGCTCCACTTCTAGCACAGAGGAGGTGGATATGAAGAAGAAAAGAGTATGCAGGACGTGCCCAGAGAATCCGTCGCCTTCAAATTCTGGAGGTGATGTTCCTGAAGGTAAAATTACCGAGAAGAGCTCAAAAAGGTCTTGTGAGCATTGGATGTCAGGGAATTGTGTTAAAGGTGATGGGTGCCAGTTCTTGCATTCATGGTCTGATGGAAATTGGTTCTCAATGCTGACAAAGCTCCAGGGGCATACTCAGGTAATCATATGTGGGTGACTTGTTTCTTTGACTTAGAAAGTAATTTGTTTGTGGTTTTTAATTTTTCACACTGGTATGTAAAATTGGTCTTGATGAACAGCCCATTGCAGCAAAATGTAATTTTATCTAATCTGCTTAAAGTAAACTCTTTACCTATTTAAATGGAAATAAACTTTTGCGGAAAATTCAGTGCACACCAGTTTTCTCCTTAAACAGATGACATATTTTAATGATTGGCTGAATGAAATATGGCTGAATTTCATTGATGGTATTTTGTTTGCCAGGCGGTCTCTGGAATTGCACTTCCTTCAGGATCTGACAAACTGTACTCAGGTAGCAAGGATGGAACAGTACATGTTTGGGATTGCCATACTGGTCAGTCTACAAAGGTTATAAATCTTGGTGACAGAATTGGAACTTTAATTAGTGAAGGCCCATGGATATTCGTTGGCTTGCCAAATTCTGTTAAGGTTAGCTTATTCTTTATTTGGAATGCTTCATCTAGATAGATTAGTAGTGATTCTGAGCTCAGGGAGGTTTTGCATGTGATATTCCAGGTGTGGAACCTCGAAACAGGGGCTGATTTTAGTCTCAATGAACCAGTTGGGCAAGTTTCTGCTATGGCTGTTGCTCTTGATATGCTTTTTGCTGGGGCAGAGGTAATCTGACTGATTGTTCTATAATTTTTTTAATCTGTTCATATTTTTGTTTTTGTATGTTATTGTGGTAACTTTGAGCGGATGTGTTTTAGTTGTTGCTAAAGCATCATTACTACTGAATTTTTAAGGGTGAGGTATTAATATAATGCTTGTATGCATAGTATTTGGAAGTTGCCCTCTTATGTGTGTCAATGTGCATGTTTATTTGTTATTTTATAGAGGAGAAATTTTCTCTGCATGATATTCTTTATTTTCATCTCAAATGAAGTATTCAAAAATTTTTTTTTTTCTTTGGGTTTGTAGGATGGTTCCATTTTGGCATGGAAGGGCAGTTCTGAGAACCCAATGGCTCCTTTTCAATTGGCCAAATCTTTGAAAGGCCACACTGGCGCAGTGACATGCGTAGTTGTTGGAGATAAAAGGCTGTACTCTGGTTCCATGGACAATACAATAAGAGTAAGGCGTGAATAAGTGTTTTCAGTTGCTATTTTATGCTCTTTGAGTTTTCGTTGTAGCTTTGTATAGCTTTGATTAAGGGTGATTGAGAACACCCAGTATCAACTTTTTTTTGTAATATTTTTTTAAAATTATTTTGGTGGTGTGTTGGGAACCATGGATTTGGCTACACATTGCAGTGGCCTTAGCCCTTACAAAATATCACTGAGATAAAACATTTTTACTATTGCAGCTCAAATACATATTTGAATTCTAGATGGTACATTGCATATGTGAAAGAGTGCATTGTCATTGGCCTACAATTTGCAAAACAAGTTTTGATTTGCTGTGATTTCTTTTTGAGTTAAAACTTGGACACCTATGAAGAATTCAAGTGATGTTTGAAAGCAATTTACCCCTTGATATAGGGTTAATTCTTCATGCTAAATCTATTTATTATCCTGGTTTCAGGAGTTGATTGTTTTCTTTATTATATTAATTTATGCTATTCACTCTCGTTTTTCCCCTCTCAGGTGTGGGAACTCAGTACTTTACAGTGTATTCATAGTCTAGATGGGCATACTGATGCCGTAATGTCTCTTATTTGCTGGGAGGAGTATCTGTTATCCTGTTCATTGGATCAGACAATAAAAGTCTGGGCTGCTACTGAAGAGGGCAACATAGAAGTGATCTATACACATAATGAGGAACATGTAAGTTATTTGAGTAAAACTATTTTTTCCTTGTGTCTGGTGTAGGATTGACCAAGTGTGACTGACGCCCTTTTATATTGAGAAATTATGTGCAAAGTTTTAAATGTTTGTGTCAAATCTTTCATAATTCTCTTTGGAATAAAATCTCTCTTGCTTTTTTTTTATATGGTAATTGATTGTCTTGTCTTAAAAACTCCCAGGAGGAATTAATGTGTTAAAAGTGAATTGGTCCTTTTTCTTATGGATCTTTGTTGTTGATTGTTTGAGTCCTTCCACTACTGCTGCACAGTTAATTTTTTCTGTGAATAAATTTTATGTAGGTGGTTGCAATGAACTAATATTGATGGTAAAATGCTTCCTTGTTACAGGGTGCGATTGCTCTTTGTGGGGTATACGACACAGAAGCCAAACCAATTTTGTTATGCTCTTGCAATGACAATTCGGTTCATCTGTATGACCTGCCATCGTAAGTACACTATCTGCCAGTCAAGTGTCGACCAATCTTTTAATTTTGGTAGACTGTCTTATGAACACTTATTTCTTTGTTGTTTAGGTTCAACGACAGAGGCAGAATTTTCTCAAAAGGAGAGATCGGAGCATTGCATGTGGGTCCATACGGCTTATTTTTCTCCGGCGATAGGACAGGAATGCTCACCGTCTGGAAGCTGGTGGAATCACAGAAAGGAGTTTCACAAGTAGCATAGTATCTGCAACTGCAAAGCCTGCAAAATTTAATGGCTAGGAAATCGTAGTATTTAATATTCTCACTTTTTCTTAGAAGCTCCATGTATTGACATTGTTGTATTGTTCTGTTTACCAAGGAATAAATTTCGTTTTCATTTTTCCCCTCGTTAAGCATCTCTGAAGTCAACAACGCAACAATGGTGGATGACTGAATTGAAAGCAGACTGCTGCCTTAGTAAAACAATGATACTGTGAGTCGTATGTGATTAGTAAGTGTATGACATATGTTCGCACTTTTAATAATGGTGGACTCATTGTCCTATTTGGGCCCTACTCGAGCCCAGCAAAACTGCAAATTCTGTCCAACCTTCTTTCTTTCTTGCTATAACAATGTAATAATTTATTTAACTTTAATCACTTGATTTGCTTTTCAACTTATAAAAAATTAAACCCATTTGTTTATGATGTGATGTGTTCTTGTTTGTTTGTTGCAAATTAATTGATGTCCATCCTCTCTTGTCTTGTTTGATAATGGTGTGCAGGAAACACATCTGCCGTACTAAATATAGCTAGCTTTTTACTTGACAGAATAATTTTACGTGGCGATGTCCCCATGGCTACAATTTTTGTATTTACAGTAAAACCTCAATCTCTGTCTCCTTTTCCACATCCCTAACATTATTTAAAAGTTGTGTGATTATTTGGTCACCACATACATCAATATTTCCTTTCTTTCTTTTGCCCTTTCATTCTTCAAAGAGACAACTTTGCATGGACGGTTGACACGTGTTTTTTCTTTTTTTTTTTTTTTTATGGTCGTACCCTTCCTGTTTGGCCTATAAATTGCAAGACATATATCATAACTTTACATTTTTACATCTCAAGTTTTATTTGAATAAATAAATTTATAAAAATTTAATTATATTTTTATATTTTTATTTTTATTTTTACAAAAAAATATAATTCCGATTGAAATAATAAAATATTTTTCATAAATTTAAAAATGTTGGGAGACAAATCGCATAAATTTCATAGTCAAATATATCCTTCTTGTTTTTTACTGCTCTTTCTCATTTGTTTATCGTGCACATGGATCTTAGCTTAGCTTATTACTTATACATATGAACTGATACATTTTTTTATCAGCAATCATATAATTTTATTACAAATTAGAATATACCAATACGCATACACACTCTTAAGGCAAGAGCTAGACTACATCAACACGAACATAAAAAAGAAACAATATCTGTAGCACACTAAATAGCAAAATAATAAAATCCTAAACCAAAAAAATTGAGGGGCAAAATATCTTAATTAAGTCAAGGAAAAAGGACGCAGCTGAAACTCTTTTTTTAGCTACGAATCAACAAAATAATTTTCACTTTTTGGAGATAAAGACAAAATAAATTTGATTGACTTAGACTATCAAATGATCAAACTTATTAAATTTTTGCCACCATCTCCAAGATCTATTCTACTTTTAAAAGATCATGTACAAAGTATCTTTTGAATTTGATTCCACAATCAAGGGGCAATTCTTCATAGAGGACAAGGAGAAAATTTCAATGACTGCGAAAATAGCAAGAACCTCAGCTTCATTGGAGTCTCCTAAGTGAATGAAAGAAGATGCATTTCACTATACTCTCAAAATACCCCCCAACACCAGCAGGCTCCGGCTTACCTAGGGAGGAGCCATCAGAGCAAAATGCAGATGATTATCTAGTTATCCATTGATTGTGGATTGAAGTGTTTGTATATAATCTTCATTCACAAAGCTCAGCAGCAAGTTTAGTCACCTGTAAGTATGTCTTATGAATTGCTTAATTAATTATATATAATCAATTTATTTTAATATATGAATATGGCTTTATTTAATTTGTACATTTTAAATATTATTAAAGACTAAAATTATAACTAAAAAAGGAAATTGGTGCTCATCTTGAAAGGGTTCTAATCTTTATTTTAATTCACTATTATTATTATTATTATTATTATTATTATTATTATATAAATGTCTCAATCTATATAGAAAAATTAATAACTAATTAACTAAAATGAAAATAGTATAAAAAAACAACCACAATTATAAATAAGAGAAAAAAATATAAAATTTTTAACTTTTAACGTCCACAATTAAATTAAAGTAGAAAAAAAAAATAAAAAAGAAGAGGTAGAGAGGGCAAGGATACGTGGCACAGAAAAAGGTAGAAAGTCACGTGACCTGTATACCCGTTCCTCGTAAATTGTTGGCTTGCATCTCAACTATATTACAAATTTCGCGCGATTTTCTATCCCTTCCTTCTCTAACATCGCATCTCATTTGATTCCGTTTCCTTCAATTCCATTGGCTTTCTTGATGATTCTCCGTTTTTTACGTGGCCAGTGTTCTTGAATTCATGTATACAGAGCTGAGCATCGCAACAAATTTTTCACCGCTGCATATCACCTGTTTGTTTCTCGTCCTCTCACCAATATTTCCCGAGCCCAGTTGTATATAACATGTAAAGCTGAAGCCTTCAATTTGGTAATGTTCTGTTGTCCTTTAGGTACTTTAATTTTTTGGTGACTGGGTTTGATTAGGTTTTGAAGTATTCTCTTGCTTTATTACTTTTGGGTTTTATTTTTAGAGCAGAAGTCATTTGTATTGTTGTATATATCTCTGATCAAGTGACGCGTTTTTCTTTTTCTTTTTTCAAGAATCATAACGACAGGTTACAGCTGACAATTTGTAGTATATATCTGATTAAGTGGCACTCATTGGCGAGAACAGGGAAAAGAAATGAAAACAGGAAAAATAAATGTGACAAAAGGCGCATATTGCTGTTTGCATGTAATGATGTGACCTGTAACGATATAACCGAATATAGTGTCAACTGTGTGTCTCTGTGTGCTTTTTTCTCAGTTTCTTATTAAGTGGTTGTTATAATTTGTTTTCAGTGCATTGGTTTTATCCTTAGAGATGGTTGCTTTTGGGAAGAAATTGAAAGAAAATCAAATCCAAGAATGGAGAGAGTATGTTTCGACAACAAATTTGAGTTATTGGGTTTTAACTTGTATAAATAAATACTTTGCCTGCAACTGAGTGTTTCAAAACAATTTATATGACTAATTACAATGTTTATTCAACACTTCTGATTCTTTTTTCAGATTCTATATTAACTATAAGCTACTGAAGAAGAAAGTCAACCGGTATGCACAACAAATGGAAGTTGGAGCCGAAGATCAACAATATGTTCTCAAGGACTTCTCAACAATGTTGGATGGTCAGGTTTGTAAAACTATTCATGAATAACATTATGATACGCAATTTTTATATATGAATGATGGGAAGTGGCACTATTGATTGGTACTGAAAGGTGGCATGTACTTATGCCGGTGAGAAAAGAATTTCATTTTCCTCTGTTTTTTTTTTTTTTTTTTCTTTTTTACAATTTCAGATTGAAAAGATTGTCTTGTTTCTGATACAACAACAAGGACTACTGGCAAGCAGATTATTAAGTCTTGGAGAACAGCATGATACTCTTTTGCAGCAATCAGATGGATATCGAATTTCTGAACTACGAGAAGAATACAGAGCAGTTGGACAGGATCTCCTAAAGCTCCTCTTCTTTGTTGAGATGAATGCTACTGGCTTGCGAAAGATTCTTAAGAAATTTGATAAGCGCCTTGGCTATAAATTCACAGACTACTATGTCAAAACTCGTGCAAACCATCCTTATTCCCAGTTGCGACAGGTGTTCAAGCATGTGGTAATTAATCTGCCTAAATGAAATCAGTTAGTCAACTCACTGGGTTTTTATGTTGCTTGTCATGTTATTTAGCGGTAGTTTGTGCTCATGTTGTTTGGGTATGCAGGGTATTGGGGCTGTTGTTGGAGCCATATCTCGCAATCTTGCAGATCTTCAAGACCATGAGGAAAACTACGTATCAATATATGATCAGCCTTTATTATGCCACCCGGTTTTTCCTCATATCTATTGAAATTATACACAGTAGTATTGCCCTCTTTTATTCTTTCTTAAGATTTTAGTTTCCTAAGCACTTGTGGTGTATTTCAGGTTATATTTACCAGGAGCATCAAGTGTCAATTTTTTTTTTTTTTTTTTTTTTTTTGTCATACAAAAACGCTAAAGAGACATTTACATGAAAAGAAATCTTAAACGCTTGCCTGGCATCACATTATTTGTACTACAATTTATGAAGAATGAAATAAACTATCATAATTTCTATGATATAAGTTGTTATATATCCTTCTAATATAACTTTCAGATAACAAAAAATGTTTTAATTCTTTAATTTATAATCCCGCACCATATTTACACTTGGAAAAAGATAGAATAAATGATCAAACTGAAGCATGTAGTGGCATCTGTGATTTTATCAATTCAGAGTTACTTCACATATGTGTAATGGCCATCTGATGAATAATTCTGCAGGATCCTATCATTGATTCTATTAAAGCAGCTGTAAATAAGTTATCAAACTCAACAAATTTCCTCGAGTACTTGGGAAAGCATGCATTCATCATACAAGAGGAGTTACCAAGTCCATCTCAAGATAGTTTCATTGAGCAGAATTATCATTTTTTGTCACTTATCCTGAACTTGGTAAACACATTTCTTTACATGGTCAACACATATATCATTGTCCCAACAGCCGACAACTACTCCTTAAGCCTTGGAGCTGCAGCAACTGTTTGTGGTGTTGTTATTGGTTCGATGGCTGTTGCACAGGTGTTCTCTTCAATATATTTTAGCGCATGGTCAAATAGGTCATATTTGAGACCTCTTTTGTTTAGTAGCATAGTTCTTCTGGTGGGGAACACCTTATATGCACTGGCTTATGATCTTAATTCTATAGCAGTCCTTCTAATTGGTCGACTTTTCTGTGGGTGAGTGATTTAATTGGTTCTCTCCTTACTCAAGTAGAAAATGTTAATGCGACTTAATGTTTTGAAAGAGGATTTTTTTTTCCTTTGTTTTTACTCATATCAATCAATGAGGAATTTTGATTGATATTTCAGGTTAGGCTCTGCAAGAGCTGTTAACAGGCGTTACATCAGTGATTGCGTACCGTCCAAATTGCGAATGCAGGCTTCTGCAGGTTTTGTTAGTGCAAGTGCACTTGGAATGGCATGTGGTCCAGCTCTTGCTTGCTTATTTCAAACTGAATTTAAGATTTATAAGCTTACGTTTAATGAGGACACTTTACCTGGCTGGGTGATGGCGTTTTTATGGCTTGCATATTTATTGTGGCTGTGGATTTCTTTTAGAGAACCTTCTTATGAGAATAAAGTACTTGTACCACAACAAGCTAATTCTGGTTTGTCACGATTATTGAGCTTTTTCAAAATTTTGTATGAGCTATTCTTTTCATATTTGTTCTGATTTTCTTTTCCACTTTTGGATTTAGCACATGGTTACCAATCAAACTATGGCTGTAGAAATCAATTCAAAGTCATCTTAGTGTTCTGTTTTCATATTCACAAGCTAGTCCGCTAGAGCAGGGTAGACCTCATGGCATAAGGACATTGTAACAAAAGTTTTTTCCCCACATACTAGGTGATGAGATAGGTAAAACTGATAGACATTAGGACCTATTGAGTTTTTTCAATTATTTATGCAGATCAGTAATTTTGCTAGTAACAATTTACTTTTGTATCGATGACATTTTCTTCAGGATTAGAAGTACTTTTTGCAGGGCCTGTAACTGATCGGACAGTAGAGATTGGTTGTACTCAGCCATTGCTTTTAAAATCAGCATCTGAGCATCAAGATGAAGATATAGACCAAGAACTTGAGGATGGCGATGATGATTCTGAGGGAAGTCATAAACCTGTCACTTCAATTGTATCAGCATATCGGTTACTCACACCATCTGTGAAGGTTATAAATCTTGTCTATTGCATATGAATAACATCTGGTTATTCCTTCAGACCTAAAATATTGTGTCTTTAACACAATCTTTCTCTTGAATCATGCTATTATTTACCAGGTGCAGCTATTCATTTATTTTATGCTCAAATATGCAATGGAGATATTACTTGCTGAATCAAGTATTATCACTGGATATTACTTCATCTGGTCAACCAGAAGCGTAGCCACTTTTCTTGCTTGTCTTGGACTAACAGTTCTGCCTGTAAATGTTTTTGTTGGAAATTATATCAGCAACAAATTTGAGGAGAGGTAAAAATTCAATAATTTGCAAAGAAACTCGGCTTCTTACTTGTTTACTTCTTAGGCAGTAATTAGAACAAGTCATAGTTTCATCACTAATACACAATTTATATTCATTTTACTTTCATTTCCTGATTATTCATATTTTGAAAAATCTGTTTGCAGACAAGTTCTACTGGCATCTGAAATTATGGTGTGCATTGGTATACTACTAAGTTTCAATATATTTATTCCTTACTCTGTGCTTCAATATGTGGGTTCAGCCCTGATCACATTCGTATCAGCTGAAGTTCTTGAAGGTAATTTTCTATCAGCGAAAATATGACAAAAAAAGAAAAAAAAAACTTCCTTTATAATTTCAGAATCTCACTTGCTTGATCAATCCAGGTGTGAACTTATCGCTCCTATCTCGGGTCATGTCATCGAGGCTTTCTCGAGGAACATATAATGGAGGATTGCTTTCAACAGAAGCTGGAACTTTGGCTCGGGTAATTGCAGATGGAACAATAACACTTACTGGATACATGAGTGAAAGCAGGCTCTTGAATGCTACTCTGCTTCCATCACTTTTCATTTGTATTTCCTCCATTGTTGCCACCTGCTTCACCTACAACTCTCTCTACTGATTCCTTTCCATTCCATTCTCTCCAAATGTATATGTATCTTGTACAGAAAAATCTTAACTTTCTTATGTAGTTCTATGTGTTCTCCAAGCCTTTTAATATGTCACTGCTAATCTAATGCAAATGATGATGTTCTTAAATTTTCTGAATTAGTCATTTCCGTAAAGTTTTATTGTTCTAGTGGTCAATTGGAACGTAACATTTGCAATTGAACCTAATTAATCAAACTCAAAACGTTTAGGAACTTAATTCATTAATTTAGTTTCATTCATTGTTCTAAAAATTATCTCTGATGGATGTTAACGCGTTTAAAATTTAATAGTATAACAATAGAGTAAAATGATAAAAAAAACAACATATGCTATTAAGGAAAATTTGATATAAAAAATTTTATTCTCATTATATAAATTAATATGGAGTGTATTTTGCCACTATTATAAATTAAAATTTAATTATCTCGTGCCATATGCTAATGATGCATTTAGGACAGATGAAATTAACCTTAATGTCGGGTTAATTGACTTTCAAGGCAGAAGTTAGAGAGCAATAAGAGGCCCGTTGGGCCACTGATTTGATAGCATTAAAAAAAAATTAAAAACCATTATTAAATTTAAACTCCACAAGCGCACATTAGCAGTTTCTGGCTTACCATGCGCCAGTCTAAATAAGCTGGACGAAATTCTCTAGCCGGTACCGCTCGCTACATCATCGAGTTGGATTTGCTCCCTGTTTCCAACTTAAAGGAGCCGAAGAGAGAATCAAAAACGGAGAGAGAGAGATAATAATGGCATCGGACGATCAGGAGATTCCAGATGGGTCCGTGCGGAATATACTAGAACAAGATACCCTCAAGTGGGTGTTCGTCGGAGGCAAAGGCGGGGTGGGGAAAACGACATGCAGTTCGATTCTGTCAATCCTTCTGGCGAGTGTCAGATCCTCTGTTTTGATCATATCCACTGACCCAGCTCACAATCTTAGCGATGCGTTTCAACAGCGATTTACTAAGACCCCCACTTTGGTTAATGGCTTCACCAATTTATATGCTATGGTACGCTTTTATTTTCCTAATTTTGGTTTTGGTTTTTTCTATTGTTTTATATTAGAATTTGAGGTATCAAGGATGCGTTGAGTGATGCCCAGGTAATGAATCCATGGTTAATTCGTGGAGAATTTGTTGCTGTTTTATGAATTTACAAATTAACTGCTTTTTGGCTAATCATCTACGAAGAATTTAGCCTTTCTTCCTAGATGATTTGTTAATTTTTGTGTCCTTGATTTGTTCCTCAATCGATTGGATTTTTAGCCGCCTTCTTGCGTTTGTTGTACTGAGACATTTTTTTTTATTGTTCAGGGAGCTGTTACGTTCTCTTCAATTCTTTTTTTCCCTTTTCCTTCCTTATCTCAAAACCTCGTTGTCCTCACTTGGTATTTTTGTTCTTTAATACTCGTATTCATGATTGCTATTCCTGAAGAGATTGGATTTTCTTCGTTCCTTATTATTCTGGAGAGCTTTACATTTTCTGTTTATGTTTCTTCCCGTTGTTTGATTGTAATCCTTCACAGGAAGTTGATCCTAATGTTGAAAATGAGGAAATAAGCGTGAATGATGGAATGGACAGTGTGTTTTCTGAGCTAGCAAATGCAATTCCTGGAATTGACGAGGCTATGAGCTTTGCAGAAATGTTAAAGTGAGAAATATGATTCCCTTAACTTGATTTTCTTGCTACTCTAAATGGCAAATATATTTTGTTTGTGTTGGATTTTTGCTCATTTTCTTCTTTTTGATATACTAGCATGAGCATTGTCCTTTCATGCTCGGCAGTAGTTAGCTTTTAGTTCTAAAGTCCAATAGATTAATCATAATCGTAGTAATTAATGGTGCGCTAAGTTGCGAAGGGCTCCTGGAGCCTAGGTGCAAGAATGAGGATTTAATTCACTGATATTGCTGGTGTTGTATGGCATACATGTATGGGGATTTTATTTATTTATTTATCATAATCATTGCCCAGGCAATTTTTGAAGATGGTATATTTTATTTTATTCAGTTGCCGATCCTAGTTCTAAGAGCCAAGTTACAATCATCCATTAAATCCTAATAAATATCGTCCAAAATGTAACGATCGATCAACATTGAATGCAAATAAATGCTTCCTACAATTTAGTGGGGTCATTTTTCTGTGTACTTGTCACTTACATATTTCGCTCTTTTCATATTTCATTGCTGAGAAATGCCTGCCGATTGCTTTCTTTGTAGACTTGGCTTGATATGATGCTGTCAAGTTATTATTTATTTATTTTTTTTACAATAATTCATGCATAATGATTTTCCTGCAGGTTGGTGCAAACAATGGATTATTCTGTTATTGTATTTGATACAGCTCCAACTGGTCATACACTTCGACTATTACAATTCCCATCAACTTTAGAAAAGGGGCTTCAGAAAATGATGTCTTTGAAAAATAAATTTGGCGGCTTATTAAGTCAGGTACTTCCTTGAGTATTATTTTTTCACTTATAATCTGTCTGGTGGATTTCTATGTTTGAAAGTCCCTATTGAAGAATTGAATTCAGAAAGACTTGGTTTTGTGGTGCGATTGCATTAGAACCATTAGATGGGCAAACCATTAATTGCCCATATATTCTCTAGACTCGGATGTTCTTATCTGTTGTCACCCATTGGATGAGCTACTACTAATTTAGAAGAATGAATGTGAAAGCTCATACCATTTTAACTCTTGATATCATAAGAAACATAAATTTAAAATTAAGATCTCCTTCGTGTTATTTATTTTCTGTAAGCAATGACCATTTCTCACGCAAAAAAGTATTTGATCAGTATTGGTACTATTTATGGCAGATGACCCGCCTCTTTGGTATTGATGATGAATTTGGTGAAGATGCCCTTTTGGGAAGGCTTGAGGGCATGAAAGATGTGATTGAACAAGTCAATAGGCAATTCAAAGACCCAGTAAGATCTTCCTTTGATGTGATTTTTTTTTTTTAAAAAAAAAATTGTTTATTGCTTGTTTCTTGGTAACGAACTTTTATAATTGATCATTTATTTACTCTGGAGTTTATCGTGAATATTCAAAGCCAGTAGTAGAGCTTTGAATCGTCTAGTGCCAGAATTTAGAGAAGACATTTGAACTGTAATTATAGTTATCAATTGAGAATCAACTCGAGAATCAAATCGTAAGATTTAATGGAACTTTTCAAAATTAATTAAAAACAATAATATACATTTATGGATATATATGTCCCATTAATTTTACCAAAAAATATTGAAAATTTAATTGCAAATAATGTATTTACATAAATTTCAATTCCAAATCATGTAGTAAACACAAAATAAAAGAGAACTAATAATTTGTTTGGTTGCAAAATTCAGAATATCAAAATATTAAAATTTTAATACAAAACAAACTAAAACTTTCAAGCAATTAACTTTTTTTTATTAAAATTCATAGTCATTCATTACTATTTCTTTTCTTCCTTTACATTGACTTTTCACCTGTTTTGTTGGATATGAGAATCATTGGGTATGAGAATTGAGTCCAATCATAAGATTCATGCTCAATTTCAGTTCTCCCATAAGATTCGAATTGTTCGGCATGAAAATTGAATTGAACCCTACGATTCAATTCAAATCCGAAGATTTTGATAACACTGACTGTGATACTTAAATAGGCAAGGAATGCTGGAAGTTCATGAAGCAATTATAGTAGCAATTCATAATAATAAATGAATTCCACAAAGAGCTCATGATTAATGCCTAGAAGGTTGAAAATTGATGAAAGCTAGAATATTTGCCTTGTCTTTTTCATCTTTCCTTCTTTTTAAATGGGAGGAGGGTAAAGTAGGCGGCTGTTTCATTAGAATTTAGTAGACAGGATGGCAAGGAGCTGCAATTCTTGTCACATAAGTTGTTTCTACACAAGTGAATGAAAAATTAATCACCTTCATTATGATTCCCTTCCCTGAGGAAAAATATCACCTCCAAATAGTGTTTTACTGGTTCAAGAATCATAGTTGATTTTATGACTACCAAGTTTGAAAAGTTCCAGTATGAAAGGTCCTGAAATTTCTGATGCCTTGCATTCTCAATTAAACTTTCATTATTTAGCTGGCAATTTAATTTCCTGTTGAAGATTTCAGTTCTTGGAATGGTTTGAATTCTTTCTAATCTTGCTGCCATTTGTTTTCCCCTAATCTTGTTGTGTTTCTTTCTTGTCAGGATTTGACAACTTTTGTCTGTGTTTGCATTCCGGAATTCCTCTCTCTCTATGAAACAGAGAGACTGGTGCAGGAACTTACCAAATTTGAGATAGATACACACAATATTATCATTAACCAAGTACTTTATAATGATGAAGGTGCATTTACTGTTTTCATCATACACTTGTTTTTGCACTTTATTCTCACTTAAACAAGATACTAAAAACATTAACCATTAATTGTTGTAGACGTGGAATCCAAATTGCTCAGAGCAAGGATGCGGATGCAGCAAAAGTATCTCGACCAGTTCTACATGTTGTATGATGACTTTCATATCACCAAGTTGCCATTGCTGCCAGAAGAGGTGAACTACATACTGACATATCTTAATAGAATTTTATCTTACTTTATATGTGACTCAGATGCTAAATAAGCATGTTTAAGTTAAGTTCATTGTTGAGTGCTATTTGCATGCAAAATTCTTTGATTATTTTCTCTGCCCTGTGATCAACACATGCTAATTTTTCCTGCAGTATACAATTCATTATACTTGTTTCTCTTGGTGTTCCAAAGTAAGTTGATGCATTTTGTTTGGCTTCTTGCTCCTTATGATGATAGGTTACTGGGGTTGAAGCTCTGAAAGCTTTCTCAACTCACTTCAAGACACCTTATCAGCCTTCCACCAGTAAAGGCACGGTGCAAGAGCTGGAAAGAAAGATAGCTACACTGAAGGAACAGTTGATGGATGCTGAAGCAGAACTGGAGAAGCTCCAGAAAGGAAAGCAAATTGCTTAATGGTCTGTGGACACATTTTATCTGAGATCATGATTAAATGGCAATATCGAATCTGCCTGACTTCAATTGCTAGGAAAAGTGGATCCTTCATTTCACTATTGAATGATGTCCTGGGTAGATTTATTTATTTATGATTTTTTTTGTGCTACTTAATTTATTCATGAATTTCTTTTGTACCTTTCACTTCACAATAAGTGGAAATTTTTTTGCCATTAAAGAGTGGATTACACGGCCACATCTGTAGGTGCTTATTTTCTTTACCATTTAGACCATGAATGGGTTATTGTCATTGACTTCGAACAATGTTTAGAATAGTAAATCCCTTTTCTTATGCCCCTCTGGTTTCAACGGAGCCAGTGACTGCATTTCCTCGTACGAATTCGTCCTGGCTGCATTCTGAGTAGTTGATATTGATGACAGTCTAACAAACTATGCACTGGGTGCATAATAGTACTTTCATTTGGAGGAAATGGGGCTGTAGAGCAAAAGCCTCCAGGTGGTGATGTTGCACTGTATCGTTCAACGTGCATGTTGCATTTTCTAGTTATCGACTTGTGCTAATTGCTAATGAGTTGCGTTTTTCTAGGAAATTGCAGAATGAACACTTACAGGATTAAGTCTTTTTTCTTAAAAAAAAAATCTCTGAACTTTTTATATTACCTGTGTAAATCATGATAGTAATCATCGTACATGTTGCGCCACTCAACATTATTTTTTTACCCGAGCTACAGGGCAGAGGAGACGAACTATTCTTCATGCTATGTAACTGTTGGAATTGGAGTAAATGTATCTATTGTTATGTGATTGCATTGCAGCGTTTTATTAATTGCTTTAAATTATATAATGAGTAGTTGAGATGGCCGAGTTGGTCTAAGGCGCCAGATTAAGGTTCTGGTCCGAAAGGGCGTGGGTTCAAATCCCACTCTCAACATTATTTTTTACCCGAGGTACAAGGCCACGATGCAGAGTTTAGTTTTTCTAATTGCTTTAAATTATAAAATGAGCAGTTGAAATGGCCAGAACCTTAAGTTCAAATTCCCTCTACATTTTATTCTTTTCGGCCGCAAATGTAATTTTTAAAAAAAATTTTCATTACACATTTACCTCTCCAAATTCACCCACTCAAGCCATTTTCATTAAAAGGTGATGCTTACTTTCACATTTAATTCCCATTCTTTAACATTTAGATACATTGGCAAAGAGAACCAGGGCCACAACCCCACCACCACCGGAGGATTCTAAGCTTTGATGCTTTTCTTTCTTAAAATGCTTACAGGTTGGCTAAGCAATTCCGTCATGCCACGAACTGATAATACAATCACACTTGGGTATCAGTAAATAGCACTATTGACTCTCTCATTTATTAGACTTCACAGTGGTTCTATGAGTACCTGCTCTTAGGAGGTTAACCACTATAAGCCAACACAGCTATTATCATTTCATTGAAACTCTGTCAAAAAAAAATTATACGAGGAAAATGGTACAACAGATGGAAATCAAGCATATATTCATGATGCTGATGAGCAAAAAAGAAAAGCTCACGAGTACCATCAAAAATCTCAAACAATTCCCATATGCCTTAATACACGCTTTCACAGCCTCTTTTAGTAAAGAAATTTGCAAACAAAGCTACAATTGCTTATAATTTGAAAGCTGCAGCAATCAACTAAACTATCCACCGTGCAAGGTTGAAATAAAAACGATCACGTCCTTCTCTTCCAGTGTGGTTTCAAGCTGGCCACAAAGCTCCCAATCACAATCATTCACAAGAACCAGAACGCCAGGTCTCCTGCGCAACAAATCAAGAGCTTGACTTAATAATTAACAAAAAGCAATCAAGAGAAATCAATCAAGTCTTTCAACAATTGTTTAAATCTTCAGGCGATTTCTCACTTCCAGCTAAAACAATATCTAAATATCCCCTCTCCCACTGCCATATGACTATAATTTAAGAAGGCTATGACTTATTATTGCCTCGATTAGGATGAATTACATTCATGCAGTCTTTGAACATAAGAAAGCTTCAACTTACACAGAGTCCCCTTTCATGAACATTTCTGGCCTCTCCTTTATCAAATTGGTGCTTACCCAGACGAGTAAATCTTTCATGGTTAACTGCAAAACAAAAACAGATACTAATTATATTCCAGAAGACATTAGCTAACGCCAAAATGGCTTATATTTTTTCTTTTCCTAAAACATAGTTTACCTTCTCTGCTCCATGTTTGGATTCAACATTGACATTGTGAATCTTCACTGAATTACACAGAAGCTCTAGCCCCCCACTGCACTCAATTTCAGTGAAGTGCTTAAATATAAATCAAATACAATGAGAACTAAGAATAGGGCACCCCGATAATCTATTATCATTCAATAGATCAAACTATGCTATTATTAAAATAACAAAACTTGGAACCCTCAACTGAAGAAGGTGAAGAGGAAGACATAATTTCTTTCAAATAATCATCCAATGGAATCCCATAATTTTCAATTCCATAAATGGGATATTGATTGAACCTATCGATTCAATAGAAAACCTCAGGAAAACAGCATAAAACTAGCAATAATTCACAGACCAGAAAGTTCAACTCTTTCAAAGTAATGAAAATAAAGACTAATGAATTAAGAAACATGGAATAATCCGCGAAAAGATTAGCAATATTTTTCAGAAAAAAAGGGAAAAAACTTACCCGAATTCAAGAGTAAGTTGCATGTTCAATATTTCTGTTCAAGTTCAAAACCCTAGACCGATGAAGGAGAGAACACGGAAGCAATTCCCTTTAGGGGAGGAGGATGTGCGGTCGCGTTTCTGCCAGTCAAAGACGACGTCGTTTTATTAAGCTTATATTTATAATGTTGGGCCGGGTCGGTGAAAGATTCTCTTTTCTTCCTCTTTTGAGATACAAACCAGACTAACCCGTTCTTGTTTTCTTCTGTGAGAACCGCGCCAGGTAAGTTTCGTCTCGTTTCTTTTTTCTTTCCCTCTCTTTTCTCTGTAAAGTTTACGCTATTAGGGTTTTTGACGTTTGAGGATTGATTTGTATTTTGTATCATTGTTTGCTACTTTTCTTGCGCAGATTGGTTGTCATAGGGAGAGTGACACTTGTTCCAAGATTTGAACTTTGTTGAAATTTTCTCTTTCGTTAGATGGGTCGATTAATGGATGATTCAGTGGTGGACCAATCTTTGCCTGACGATCTCCTTCAGCCATTGCTTAGGGCTTCAAAATCTTCTAAACTTAAAGAGGCCTTAGAAATTCTCATAGAAACTTCTAGAATTGATGATGTCCGTGCACACCTTGCTTCTTTGGATATTCTTCCTGCTGTCCTTCAGCTTCTCCAATCTAAACCTGATCCCTCTGGGAATCAATACCTCACTCTCGCTTTGAAACTCCTCAGAAATCTCTGTGCTGGAGAAATCATCAATCAGAACCTTTTTATTGCAATGAATGGATTTTGTATCGTTTCAATTGTTTTGAGGTCTGCAATGGTTGTTTCTAAGCCAGATTATGGGATAATTCGAATGGGATTGCAGCTTTTGGCCAATGTTGCTTTGGCTGGAGAAGAACATCAACTATATATTTGGCATTCCATCTTTCCTGATGAACTTGTTGCACTTGCAAAACTTCAAAATCGGGGTACTTTGGATCCTCTTTGTATGATTATTTATGCTTGTTGTGATGGAAGCCCTAGTCTGGTTCCAGAGCTTTGTGGAAATCGGGGGATGCATATTGTGACTGAAATTGTGAGGACTGCATCTGTTGGTATGTTTTGCGTTTTATTATACTTGTTTTTGTGGATTTTTTCCCCTTTTCAGCTTTTATTGCCTACTATTTATGCTGCATATTTGATTATTTGTTGTATTTTATTTCTCCAGTTGGCTTTGGAGAAGATTGGTTGAAGCTGCTTGTCTCAAGAATCTGTCTGGAGGAAGTTCACTTTCCTCAACTGTTCTCCAGATTATATTGTGCTGCTGATTCTGAAAATAGTGAAGATATAAGTTCAATTAGCGATCATTTTTCAACAGAGCAAGCTTATCTTCTGGGCATTGTATCAGAGATCTTGAATGAAAGACTGGAAGAGATAACTGTTACCATTGATTTTGCAATGTTTATTTTTGGAATATTTAAGAGATCTGTTGTGTTCATGGACTCTGCTGTCTCAGGAGGTAAATCCGGTCTTCCGACAGGTTCTACAGGGATTGATGTTCTTGGCTACTCATTGACTATTTTAAGAGACATATCTGCCCAGCTGAGTAAGGCTGGACTCGATGATGATTCAGTTGATGTCACCAATACTCTTTTGTCAGGCGGCCTTCCTGAATTGCTTTTATCCGCACTGGAAAGCCTTGGGCCTCCTGAACTTATCAAGAAAGCCATGAGACAGAATGAGAATCAAGAACTAGCTTCTTCAAATTCCTCTAAACCTTGCCCTTACAGAGGATTCCGGAGAGACATTGTTGCAGTTATTGGCAACTGTGCATTTCAAAGAAAGAATGTCCAAGATGAGATTAGGAGGAAAAATGGAATTCTTCTAATGCTACAACAATGTGTCACAGATGTAGATAACCCATTTTTAAGGGAATGGGGCATATGGTCTGTGAGGAACTTACTGGAAGGGAATGCAGAAAATCAACAAGCAATGGCTGAATTGGAGCTTCAAGGATCAGTTGATATGCCTGAGTTTGCTGGACTTGGTCTAAGAGTACAGGTAGATCCAAAAACTCGACGGGCAAAGCTTGTAAATGTTTAATAAAGATGGAAAAGCTTGACAATGGGTGGTCACTGGTGAACACAGTAATGTTTTGTTTGCGGCGGTTCAGAAGGTTGGGATTCTCATTAGCTTAATCAGCAAGGGAACTCCGGAAGTGGAGGCGTCTGAAACTTTGATATTTTATTTGTTAAATGCTCCAATTTTTTTTTTTTTTAATTATGATGAGAATTGTTCCCTGAGAAAATAGGTAATAACGTACATAATCTCGTTATTATTATATAATTAGCAATTCCCAAAAGTATAGCAGCAAAACCTTCAATAATTTATCTCGTTATTTTGTGTCTATACAAATATACAAAGAACCGAGCTTGAACACAAATGAATAAGAGTTAGCATTCAGCATTTTAATAATGGATCTAACAGAAACCAATCCTTTTTTTTTATTATTTTTTGTCTTTTTAGATAGTCAGATTCTCTTGAATGGCAAGAAATGAGCCCACTATATTTCCACCTACATCAGGGAAATTTTCACATCCAGGAATAGGCCTCACCTTGCCCTTCCTATCAACTTCAACAGGATATTTTAGCAAGTGTCCTCTCATCTCTGTGACATCGTCAGCAGCAAATTGTCTCCAGTTCATCTCCCCCAGCGTTCTAATTCTTCTAACACAATCAAGACTCTCTGGTTGTGTGAAACAGTCCTCAATAGCTCCAACATGCTCTGCCCATAGTGCCATTCTATACCCATATATCTACAAGGTTCATATTTGCAAATAAACAGCTAGTTAGTTACAAAATCCAAATTGTAGCATCTCACATGGAAATGAAAATTAGTTTAAACATGTGCTAAGATGAGATGACATCTTCGGCTAAATCCTAAAACCGCAAAATGAAAATATTTTCCAACCGAAGCTACCTGTCCATATGGATTGGATTGTTTTCTGGCCCAAGTATGATGAGGCTGATATGCTCCCATTGCAATTTCAGTGTCTCTTGTGCCCTCCATTGAACGCTGGTTTATGTTTGCAGATCCCAATATCACATACTCGTCATCAACTATCATCCCTTTTGAATGGACATAAATCATGAATCGGCGGCTTTTCCGACTGAGTGCCTGGAAATATCACATCATAGCAGTCATTCACAAGTATTGCAGTGACAAAAGAACAGAGCAGCCATTGACAAACTATAATCTAGGAAAATTAGATAGTTTCTGCACAAGCCAATAATTTGACCTACACAAACAGAAACAATTAGGGAAATAAAGTATAATGTGCCAAAATCACCAGCTAATTCTATCATATTTCCACAATTGAAAATCAATTCATTTATAAAGGAATCCAAGTCAAAAATTTTTTGGCATAACTGGAATTCAGAGGACTCCTACATGCATTAGGCAGTTTCTCGTGTTGGTAGAGGAAGCGTATACAAAATCAACAGCCCAAAGGAAATGTAGGCTTCAAGAATGAACGTACCTGAGGAGTGTTAGCAGCAGTAGGGCTTGACAAAGCTGAAGTTTCATACGTGTCTGTGAACTCGCGATTACCAAGGCAGAAGAAGTTCAAATAATCCTGAGGCGTGTATACATTCTCAAGTCCAACCTCCACCAGAGCTTTATGGATGGTCTCATACATCATTTGCATGGTTTTATTCTATAGCAATTCATAAACTTCCCAGATTAGCAAAATACAGCAGTAGGGAGTTGCGTGTCTCAGCATTACACATGGTTTCATTGTCATTATCTTTGCTCAAAGAAAAGCTTCTATTTGTAAATTAGACCTACTGTAGATAATAGTTATAGCAACAACAACAATACTAGTAGTAGAAGATAGATTCCTATTGGCAGTTCAGTAGTTGCCCCCACCTGCCAAAATAGAATCCTTTGTGTAGCAGCACCTGTTGGAACACCCTCTGGCCACATTGGAATAACAATGTAAGCAGCAAATCTCTCATTTGCTCTGATCTTATCAGCAATCTTCAAAGCAATTTCCATTGGAATTAAATTATTAGCACCTGCAAGATAGCATGATAATGAAATTAAAAAAAGAAAAAGCTCTTTACACCAAAATCTGGTTTAGCAGTATCAACCAAGAAGAGCAAGAACATACTACCATGACCAGAAGTGAAATGATAGAGGCACAAGTACTGTAACACTGGTCACTTACATGGATTAAGCAACATGTAAAAGTAATTTGAAACCAAGTAAAAAATTTCACCTCATGAAATCACAGAGTGGCTCAAATGTTCTAAATGTGATGCAACTTCCATAGAGGTGAATTAAATGATTTCTAAAGTCAAAAAATGATTTTCCTCACCTAAATCTTTATATGAACTCCAGTTGTATGAGGAGCCAATGAAATACTGGTTCTCTATATAAATAAAGTGCTGGGCAGCACGAATGGCCTTCACATAGGCTGTATGTATGCTCATGTCAATGAGGACATTCTTCCCACATACCAGGCTCTGCAACAACAGAATAACCAATCACTGCCCACAATCATGAGAAAACGTTTGTGCATAGAAGGGTCAAAACAAAAATAAGACAAAATTAATTACCAAATATTCTCTTACCTTGCTTGTAGCTTCGCGTGGATCCTTTGGGAAGCCTCTAACAGAATTAGAATCTATTGAACGAAAAATCTGCATTCAAAAAGGCCAAAAAATCTCTTAAGGCCAAAACAGAATTCTAACCTAAAAACAGAACCAACTGCATCCTGCTTCAATCCTTGATCATCCTGCCAAGGTTTAGACATTACCTGACAATAGAACTAATCATACTGCAGGCCAAGCCAGGTTTGGGCTAGGGTATATCCATTCTAATTTTTATATTCAAGTCCAAACTTGACCAGACCCAACCATGCAGGGCTACTCTTTTGTCTAAGCCCAAGCCATGAAAATTTTTGCGTCCAGGCCCGTTTTTAATATTTCAATTATATTAGAAATAATTCTTTAAACTTAATCCTTAATTATAATTTTTTCAGATTCAACATTTATATAATCACTTAATTTTAATTTCTTAAAAATGAAAAAAATTAGAGTCTCGACTTTGCATTTTATATAATTCTATTAATTTATATATATCGGGCTGGGCCAAGCTAGTTCTGGGCTTTAAACAAATAAACCAAGCCCATCCATCAAATTTGGGCTTACTATGGGTTCAGGTTGAGTAGGGTCTAAGGGAAAAAATGCATGTCTCAGCTAGTAAATTAGTTGGGTCAGTCGGGAGGGTACCCGAGTCCATGCGTAAGTCTACCTGACAATGCCAAACTTCAGGATCGTTCTCACCAACAGAAGGAGCATCAAAAACTCCTACAATGTCTGGAATTCTTTCAATCCGGAGTAGTGCATCATCATATGACATTTTTAGCTTTTTAATCCCATGGGGTTTTGCAGCTTTAAACCACCGCTCCTCAAAATTGGTTAGAACATCATATGCTGCTGGCCCATCAATTCTACAATGCAGATCATGCCATGGTTCTCTTGGACAACCAGAAACATTACCCTGTTTATGTAAACGATTACATTATTAGTAGAGAAGAAAAGTGATTTCATTTTCAAAAAATAAAAATCAACTTGTATTGATACTCTAGAGAGATAATCCCCGAATTTCCCCTCATCACATCATTGTTACACGTTAAATGATATATTTGCACTGAACAATATACTTAAATCACACGACTCAACAACTAAGCCTTTAATCCCAAACTAGTTGGGATAGGCTATATGAATCAATTGTTTCCATTTTGCTCTGTCATAGCTACATCCTCACTAAAAAAACAGTAGATCTTTTGTCTTACTTCTGCTTAACTTAAAACCTTTATCCTTGAGTGTTTCTCTATAATTCTAACTTTCGGTTTATTCTTTCGCTAGTTTCATGGATAAAAGACAGTGTAGCATGCGCCATGGGATATCATCTGCAATCAAGAAAATATACTTAATCATAATTGCATATTAAGTGTTTATTACCGTGAAAGTAGGGTTGTGATAGTCATCTTTGTGCACCGTTTGCAGCGTCCTAAATATGGGATGATGTGGAGTATCGTATCGTCCATCACATAGATCAAGTCCACCAACAAAAGCTATGATTTTTCTTCTATTATTGCCAGCATCAGCATCTACAATCACCGTTTTCTGATGGTGTGTATATATAGTTCCAACTTCCTGAAATTTAATCAATAAGAGGAAATTTACTAAGAGTTTTTCAATTTCTTCATCAGAACCTTGATAAAGATTAAAACTTGCTTAATTGAAAAACAAAAGATTTTCAATAATATTGATCAATGGAGTGCCTGTTATTTCAGTTTGCTATAGCAAACTGACTTTCAAAAGAGGTTAAGAAAAGAAAATTCACCACCATTAATGTTTACAGAGAATGACATTCAGTAAAAAAAAAAAAAAACTAACCCTTTGCTTAACCCAGCTGTGTTTCTTTCCAGCAATTCGAGGACAAAGAAGAACTTGAACGGATGAGTGTTTAAAAAAACGGCGTGTTTCCTCATCATGGGTTGCCATAATTCCATCCTGCATTAGTTTTTAAAAGTTTTAGTAAAAAATATATTATTCATTTCAAATTTTCAGCAAAAATTTCCTGAGGATACAACAATAGAAAGAAGAAATCAACAATTAACTAGAGATACAAAATTGTTGAGCTCCACCCAAGATTCCACATGAAGCACTTCAAAACACAGAGAGGTCTTCTCATATCCTCTAAAGGACGAGGGTAGTAAGAAGTCTCGATTTCAAGTCCCCTCCACCACAATTGATAATTTGGTGGATGTTATTCAAAGGAGAGGACAACACTCTACTTTGTAGGTCGAAATGTTCTTTTGGCCCATCGGGCCTCCTATGAATCACAACAAATATATATATATATATATATATATATATATATATATATATATATATAGAGAGAGAGAGAGAGAGAGAGAGAGAGCATGAAGCATGCATAAAAACACAGAATACAACAAATGCATGGTAGCAAATAGACTTATCAAGACAATAAATACTCAAAGACAACCAACACTCACTTTTCTTGAGATCCAGAAACCATAACTGCAGATTTATTGCATTGGAACTAAACTATGCACGTTCCACATTGAAAGAAATGATAAGAACAGTAATACTTCTAAGCACAGATTGCCGTATACTATAAAAGCATATAACAGGAACTGTGTTATTATATACATAAAAGAATCTTACTGTTTTATATCCCAGAATACTTCTTGAAGTAGGATCATCCCAAACAAGAAGCAGCACTCTTACTCCTTCCTGGGACTTGGATCTTAGCAGATCCCCCAATGTGACTTCTGATGATGGATTAACATCATCTCGAATCAGTCTAACTTTGTGCCAGACTGACCACCCTGTAATGTAAACTAAACGCCTGGCATGGCGTATTGCATCAAAGATGTCATGCCAACACTTCCCATGCACATAAGACAATCCATGATCCAGTTTCAGATTTGGAAGACTGTCATCTGGAACATGGGCATCTTGATAAAGAGTCACTGTTCCACCTTTCCTAAGAGGAAAATAGGTGCCTGGAACACCATGATAATCAGGACCTGAACCAACACCTTTATGGTAATTGCTCAGTTTCTCCATTGGGGTGTACTGTATTGAAATTCTCAATACAGCTCCAGGTTTACATGGTTTTCCACTGTTATTCAAAATAGGGTAAGTTCCCTCAACTTTAGCCCCTGAATATATCTGTTCAACTGGAATGGCCACAACTCCCATCAACTGTGAACCCACAACATCACTGTCTTTAACAAGAAAATGCACTTCAGCGGCATAATGTGCAACAGGAACGTAAAAATGTTGAGTCCAAACAGGATCTTCATTGTTGCTAATCACAAAGGTTCTCCCGATCACGGCACCAGCTACTGAAATAGAAACATAAGGATCACTAGTAATTTTGCGGCTCATTTGCCCTTCAATCTTGTTTCCTATACTTCCTGGTAATTTATTGAACATATCACCTATTGTCTTATGAAACATGTCCATGTTTGGAAGGTTCTTGGCATCATAAACCCATATATCCAAATTCCCATGTAAAAGCAAAACTCTTAAAGACCCTTTATTATTCTGCCAAGGCACAATCTGTGTACTCTGGCTATGCTGTGAATCATTAAAGGAGCTTGAATGGGTATAAAGAGGAGCAGAATAATTACCAGAAGAATCAATCCGGCCCAAGTAAGGCCCTTCATAATTACTTGAAAAGGAGTCATTAGGATAACCGTAGAAATTTTGTCTATCGTGAACAAAACTGGAACTGCTATGACTAACAGGGGAATCGAGGACTGGTGGCACTGATGGTGCCGGTGGGGAAGCAGGAGCAGAAGGGCGATTATTATCATTCAAATGCATATTACTCAACAGATCATCCAAAGGTGGGTATGCCGAGGAAGAGTGAGAATTGGTGGTATCATTATGAGTATCATGATTCGATGATGATGCAATTCCCAAAGGAGAGAAACTATCATGTCTTTGATGAGTGGACAAGGAGGATGATCCTTGTGAGGTGTCATCATGAACTGATGGAGGTTGTTGATAAGGGTACTGAGATGAACTGTAATTGAAATCACCGCGATGTTGTTGAAGGGCTGGTGAAGGCGAACCATGTGGAATTGGAGATGGTGGGTATGGATATGAATAAGGAACAGGCGCAGGCGAAGAATAGTGGTGATAATAGTCTAAAGGGCCTGAATGGCCTGTTGAATGTGGCTGATGTGGTGGCAGTGGTGATGGTGATGGTGATGGTGATGGTGATGCGTATGCAGGTGGCGTTGGTGATGTGTATGCAGGTGGCGGATGCGTGTAAGGAGAATATGCATACGGATATGATGGCTGAGGATTGGGATAATATGAATCTGAATTAGGAGGAGGTGGGTATGGATGATTAGCAGCAGGAGGAGGAGGATGCTGGTAAGGGTATGGGTAGGGATTATTATAAGGGTAAGAAGATGAAGACCCATAATTCTCCATATAAAAATTAAACGAAAAATAACAATCTTTGTGTTCGCTTATAATGGAAATCAAATGAAAGAGAGTTCATAAGTCATAACCAAAATGTACACAGAAAAATATCAAAAAGACAATCTTTTTCTTCTTCTTAAACAATTCCAATAACAAAAACGACGGAGGAAGAAGAAAGTATCTAACTTTTTAAAAGAGACGGAAAGGAAACGGATTTACCTTGAGGGATTTAATAACTGGGTGATATAGAAAAGGTAAAACGGCAGTTCTTGGAACCTTCAAAGCAGAAGAAGAAACAAAGCACCTTTGTCCCGTCCGTTTTGGTGAGGTGTGTACGCGTAGATCTTAGTCGCGTTAACAAGCGTGTGGCCGATCCACCGGATTATATCCCTAGTTAATTATTATATATATAGAGTCGAGATGACTGGTGAGTTATATTAGTAATAACAAATAGCAAATTAATATAATTTTAAATAGACCACGTAAATTCAGGAAATTAATCACATTAAAAAAACTCGATCTTAGGTTATAAACTGAACTAACCAATTATTAAAAACATAATACAATTTTCTTTTCTAAACATTATTGGATTGGACAATATCGGAAATTTCCATATTTGCAGATAATTCTTTCAACTTTATCTAGAAAACAAAATTATCTCTACAATTTTTTCAATTAATCAGACAACCCACTAAGATCTGCTTATGTAGGAGGATGGTGATGCGAAATGGAAACTGTTCCCTACTTTCCTTTATGATGTTGATGTCCAAGCTTTCATTTCATTATAGATTTCTTCTTGATGACATAATAACAGAGAAAAACAAGTTGACTATATTATTCATTTGACCAGTAGATAGATATTCATTACCAGACCTTCTAGAGCTACCCAGTATTAATTTAATTAATTTCTGCTGTTTTAATTTGGTTTCTTTCACTTTCCAAGTCACTTGACTGACCAGACAATTGTTTTCAAACATTTAAAAATAGTTTTTTGTTTTGGAAAATATAAAAATGAGCTGCCATGAAATTTTCCAACATTACACAGAATTTGATTTAGGCAATGTCTACTGCTAAAACATTTTCTGCTTGGTCTGCACCTACATACTTGGTCTGCTAAAGCTATTGCCAAGTTATTGCTATGGGGCTTCTCACCTTATACTTCCCTGACACCCAAACCAAAGATCCAAAGGAGTGACTTTCTCTATTGTCTCTTCCTCCCAATGATACAAAAGTTACATTGTAACTCAATTCTTCTCTCAGTTTCTGAAAACTCAAAATCTTAGGCTCGACGATTATTGATACTCCATTAGGTTCCTCAACTTGTACAACATAAGTAATCAAAGATGTTCCTACATTTGTTACTCTTCTCTTGTGTGTCCTGGTGATAATTTGAGCATTACCTTCAAAATTTACAGCAAAAGAAGGGTAATTCAGGTCAGCATGATGAAGAATTGTGTTGTTAGGACAGCTGAATCTCCTTCTCGACACTTGAGTTATCTGAGCAGATGTGTAATTAAGGCTGCACAAATAGTTTAGATAATCTTCTGTGGTGATATTGTATATTAGCCCTGGATCAGCAGCTGCTTCAGGGTCAACATGCCCTGAACCCAACGCAAAAGGTGTAGCTGATATGGAGTTATTAGCTCCAAAATCAGCAACTAGAGCATTTCTGTTATCCATGACATAAGCTGAGGTCATTAGTGCCGATTTGATTGCTGCAGGTGACCAATCTTTGTGCACTGACTTGAGAAGTGCAGCTAGGCCACTGACATGAGGGCATGACATTGATGTTCCTGAAATTATATTGAACATTACACTTCTCTTATCACTCTTGAGCAAAGATGGGCTGCTAACAGGTGACCAGGCTGCTAAGATGTTGACTCCTGGTGCAGTCACATCCGGCTTTATCACATCTGGTCCAACTGCACTAGGCCCTCTGGATGAGAATGCAGCCATTACTGGTGCAGGATTACCATAAGTTGTTCCTCTGAAAGAAATTGAAGCAGTAGGTTGTCTAGTTGAGTTCACATAAAATTTGATAGCTTTTCCTGCTGATGCTCCTAAAGAAGTGGCTGGTAAAATATGGGGATCAGCAAAAAATTCTTCTCCTTGATTTTCACTGTTGATTATTATCATTCCTGCTCCTCCTGCTAATTTCACTTGCTCTCCTTTTGCAGTTCTGCCAATCATTCCTCTTTCACAGACAACTATTTTACCTTTCACTAGCATCTTTTTGAGCGAACCTCGAATGCAGTACTTGGCTGATTGGCTACCTGCAGTTTCTCCATATGCAATTACTAATTGCTTGGTTGATTTGCCAGAATACAAAGATGATCCAACAAAAGTTTGTCCATTCCCAAGCTTGACAGTTGTTGGAAAGCTTCGATCAGTGTAGCTAGCAGCAACTGTCATGATCCAAGGTGCAGTGTTGTCTACAGTTGATCTAGAAGGGCCAGAATTGCCTGCAGAACAAGAAACAAAAACCCCATTTTGGGTTGCCCCAAATGAGGCTATAGCAACACTATCAGCATAAAAAGGCTTGGCAGTACCTCCTAAAGAGAGTGATAGCACATCAACACCATCAGCAAGAGCTTGGTCTATAGCTGCCAATAGATCAGTATTAGTGCAGCCTAATGGCCAGCAGACTTTATAGACTGCAATTCTTGCTGTATACTTCATTCCAGCCGCCGCACCATTTGCTAAGCCAAAAAAACTTGCGTTATATATAAGATTGCCGCCAGCAGTTGATGCAGTGTGTGTTCCATGGCCTTGTGAGTCTCGAGGGGATCGATAATCAACTGTTTCATTTATTCTTCCTACAATAGACTCATATCCTTTGAAGAAGGCTCTTGCACCAATAATCTTCTTGTTGCAATTAGAAGATGAAAATTTGGTGCCATTTTCGCATATGCCTTTCCACTTAGAAGGCACTGCAGATAAGCCTGTGTCTTGGAAACTAACATGCTCTGGCCAGATTCCAGTATCAAGAACACCAATTATCACATCTGAAGCCAAGCTCGGAGGACTCCAAAGTCCTTTTCCATTTTGAAGTCCAAGAAAATGAGGGGAATGTGTGGTGTGGAGCATAAGCATTTCATCAGGAATGGCAGAGATAAAGCCATTGGTTTTGCTCAAGGCTTTTACTTGTTCTTTAGAGAGCTTTGCAGAAAAACCGGACATCACTGTTTTGTATACATAAAGAAGTTGAGAAGATTCTGTTTCTTCTTTTTCTTTTTGTTCTTGAGATGAAAATTGTGTCACAGAATTTATCATTGCTTCATACCGTTTTTTGGAATTCCCTGGAGAGTGATATGAGGCTGGAATCTTGGTTTTGTCCATATGAATTACATATGTCCGTTTATCAGTTGCAGCAACAAATGATAATGTAGCCATTAAGGCTAGTAACAGCAAGAATCTCCTCAAGATCATACTGTCTGCAAAATTGTAATAAAAGAAAATGGAAAATATAATCACACATAAGGAAAAGCAGAAACACTGATTTATTATTAAGCAAAACAGAATGCAATTCTCTAGTTCATGGAACTAATAATTGAATGAATCAACTCAGGCTAGTGAATTTTCAATATTTTATTAATTAATGCACAAAAATCTAACACAGAACCATACTTTAGCTAATTCCATTAAAAAAAAAAAAAGAATAAGCTAATATAGAATAGTAATGGAAGATCCTGCAAAATTACCTGCCTATGTTCTTCAACCCAATAGAAGAAAATGAGCAACTTACAAGAGTATCTTATAGAGGGAATTTTGAATGAAGAGTAGAGGACTTATAAAGGGAGATGATGACTTGGGTTTGATGTGCTCATTATCGTTCATCACTTTTCCAACTTTTTTTTTCCCTGTTTGATTGGAAGTGCACGCCTAAAATGGATTCAAGTGGAAAACTAAAGTGCAGGGCAAAGCTATACATAAAACTCCACGAGGTACAGAAAATTTGGCTGTGGGACAGCCTCACACACAGCATTTATGCATTGAAGTCACAATAAAAAATCACTCTTGGTGACTAACATTCTGATAAAATTGCTTCAAAATAGTAGCCTTTTATTTTGGTGGTGATGATGGAAGTTGACTTGTACAATGAAAACATTTTTAATTGCCACTTTTAGCGGTGCTAAAGGCTGCATTAAATTTGCAGACCAGAGGTAGGTTCAAATCCCTCTCCTGCAATCAATCTTTTCTCATCTTAATTTGTTTCCCTACACATTCCAATTGTAAATAATTGAAGTAAAGGAAATTATTCTAATTGGTTGAGCTGATAGTTTATTTTATACACATTCCTGTGGTGATAATAATGACTCTTCCAATATAAAGTGACTCTTTCACATTTTTATAGGGAAGAGAGTTTTTAAGACCTGAAACAAAGAAGAATATTTTAAAAGAGAAGAAGCTTTTGCAATAATGGCTTTCATGACATGGTAGTTGGTGGGAGGATGGGTTAAAGTGGGTTTGGCAGATAGAAAAAAAAAAAATGTATTTTTTAGCAATTGAGCGCTTTTCTGTGTGTATACATTCCATCCATTTTGTTTGCTTTTTCTTCAAGGGAAACAGGTGAGCATTTAGGCAGATTATTGTGGGTAGATTGCAGACAAGTGCATCATTTGATGACACCAACTGGCGTCTCAGTGGGAATTCACATAGCATCATCACTACTAAAATGGAGTTTTTGGAGTCTATTTTAAGTTATGTTGGAAGGATAAGTCGAAATAGTTGGAAAGCTTTTCGAATTTCCTTATTTTATTATTATCCTTCTCTTTGAAGCTTGGGATATTCAGAAAAAAGACAAAAAAATCAAACTGAATTATCCGGTTTAATTTAGTTCGGTTTGATATTTTAAAATTTTGATTTTAATAGGAAAAAGATTTCTTTTATTTTGATTCAGTTTTTATTAAATCCGAAAACCAAACTCAAATATGTTTAAAATAATTAAAACCAAAGTAAATCAAATAAATTTGATTGAATTTCAGTTTAATTTTACGTAATATTAAGTTCTATTAAATGATTTTTTCACTTTATTCCGTCAAAGCGGTTTGATTTGGTTCAATTTGATTGAATTGAATGCTCACCCTTTGACTATTCAATTTGATTGAACTTGATTCTTTTGTGAGAAACTCACTTTGTTTATCCCAATAATACATAAAAGGGGAAAAAAAAAAAAACACAGAGAGCAGCTTAAGCGGGTAAATCAAAAAGGGCGCAATCGCGCACGTAAAGGACTGGTCTTTAAAAGAAACCCTAACTGGCTATTTTCATTGTAACATTGACGATTGACGAAGCACAAACATTTTTTTTTTTGTATTCAAACATAACGATAAAAAATAGGTAAAATAAAAATTGAATGTATCGTTGAATACAAATGTATAAATAGCAGAATTTGCCTTAACTGAGAGAGAATGGAAAAATAAAAATACAGAAGAAAACCCTAAAAATTGATTGACGGTGATCATGGCTGGGGGAGAGGGTGGCGTGGAGTCTCAATGGGTGCAATTTGATGAGAATTAAATATTATTTTAAACCCATCTATACACTGTATAATTGCAAAAATTATGAAAGTACCAAAATAAGCAGCGAGAATTACTACAAACAAGATTGCCGTGACATGGCTTTCTGGGGTTCTGACAGCCTCTAAAACCTTCTTGTGATCTAGAATCCCAATCACAATGAAAAAAGACGCCACCAGAATTGCAAAAGAAATGGCAAGGTTCCTTAAAACTACATGCAAAAGACTATTCTTTTCCATTCCCTCTATCAGCATGTCTGCGATAGAGGAATAAAATCAAACACCTTCTATTCATCCATGTTTTACAACAATCTTGAAGTTGATATCTTCAGACTCCATCAAGAAATTGGCCCTAAATTTCCCCCTCTCCAAAATGATCAGATGTCAACGACCAAGAAATTAAGTTTTGCCGATATGGCCAGCCTGGAATATATAAGAGGATCGCCCTCAATTTTTCTGCCATTTCTTTATTTAGTAAAGGTCATAACCAACAACTTTTGCCTTTTACTAATAAATACATTTTTGGTTATTTTTGAAGAATCCCATTACACATTTAGTTGGAAATCCTAAAAATGGATGACTAGAAGTTCTTTTGGGGCTGCCATTGGAAAAAAGATCAAGAAAAGAAAAAAGATGAGATATTCCCAGATTTCATTTTTTTCAAGAGAAATCGAACAATATATTGAAACATATAATTAATTTAGCAAGAAACTTCTGTATAAAGTACAGAGATTACAAAACATACCAGATTTCTTACATCTTTTTCTTTTTCTCGAGTTGTAACATCTATTTCTGATATTTCAGCGTTTAACTCGATTGCTAGTCCAGTGGCTTGAAAACGACAATTGGGCTCCTAACAACGTGATGAAAGCTTTTCCATACAAGTGAACCTGACACTAATTGTCCACTGGACATGGGTTTTGCCTTGACCACAACCTTGAAACTCCTGTTTTGCAAGGCGTGAGAGAAGGAGAGGCTCATGGGTTCTACCGTGATTTCAACTCCTTTAGGTGCCTTAATAGTGGCGTTGAAGATAGAAGGAGAAGGACCTACATTGGTTACTGTCCGTCGAAAAACTCCGACAGTTGGCTGCTCGTCATTTCTAGCACTAAGCTGCATAGTAGGATAGTTAAGTGCATCATAGCCAAGTCCAGGAAGCAAAGAGGAGCAATTTATGGATTTTTTGCCAATTAAAACTGCTAGAGAGGATCCACGATAACCTTCGTGGCATAGGAATTGTATGTAAGACATCTCATCCATGTCGTACACTAAACCTGGATTTCTGGCTCTAGTAGGATATACTTGACCAGCGCCATAAGCAAATTCTGCATCGTTATTAGCTCGTGGACTCATAGCTTTGGCTTCACAAAGGTTTCACGGAATATGTAAGCCATTATGAAAGTGAGCATCAACTATTTATGTGTTTCTGGAATTAATTACCTGTGGTGAGAATGGCAGATTTGATTGCTGCTGCGGACCAATTAGGATGGAATGACTTTACATAAGCAGCAACACCAGCAACATGAGGACAGGCCATGGAAGTTCCAGACATAAGTGTGAATTTTGAATACTGGGTGTCGCCTTTTAGTCCAGTAAGTGACCTTAAAGGAGTGTAAGATGCCAAAATGTCAATGCCTGGTGCTGCAACATCAGGCTGCATTATTTTAGGTTATCATATCAGCAATTAGTTCTTTTAGTCATTAAATAGTAACAAGAAAAGCATGCATAGAATATAATACCTTAAGAAGATGTTCTGATAGTGGATTTGGTCCTCGAGAAGAAAATGAAGCGACAAATGGAGCAGGGATTTTCACTTCATGGGATCTGTATATCACTGCTGATGGCGATCTATGTCAAGCCAACAAGATAAAAGTTAATATGACAGGAAAAAAATAAATGTAGCAGAAATTTGAACAGAATTGAATGTCTTTTACTTTGTAGAATGTATATAATCATTTATGGCATCACCAACGGTGACATTGACCATGGTCCCCGGTGTCATGAAAATTTGAGCAGCATCAAGAAATTGTGCACTTTCAACAACAGCACCTATCCCTCCAATTCCTTTAACAACAGAATCAGAACCCCATACCTGTAGCTCACAGTAAACAAGCTTTCCTTTTACCTTACTCATCTCCATTGATCCATCCAGACAAAACCTGAAATATACATCATTTTGAATATAATTCATTTCTAAATTTAGCAATTTTCATTGCTTAAGTTCTTGAAAAATAAACAAGTACCTCGCATTTTCCTTGCTCACAGAGTTCCTAGCTACATCAGCTCCGCTAACAAGTGGGTACAGTTGCTGCTTTGGTTCAAAAGAATTAATCCCAACACCCTATGTACGAAAGTAGATGCTCATTAAACTAACAAAACAAGGCAATCATGGGTCTCATATTCATCATGCTACTTAGTACTTACAGAGACTGTCTTCCCATTACCCAACTCAATTTTGCTCCTAAACTGCCTATCAATGCCGCTAGCAGCTACTGTCAAGAGCCAAGGTGCATGGTTCGCCACAGTACCAGAAGACGGTCCATCATTTCCAGCAGAGGCTGTAGTAATGATACCCTTTCTCATTGCATGAAATGCGCCAATTGCTAATGAGTCAGACACATAATCAGCAGTCGCTCCACCAATAGATACTGAGATTACATCAACTCCATCAGCTATGGCAGCTTCAAAAGCTGCAAGTATGTCCATATCCGAGCAGCCTGAGCTAGCCCAACATACTTTATACATGGCCACCCTTGCAGCTGGCACTGCACCTCTAGCAGCACCTCTTGCTAGCCCAAAAAGGCTTGCATCAGGAATTAGATTGCCTGCTACAGTTGATGATGTGTGAGTCCCGTGGCCATCCACATCTATCGGAGATAATATGTCGTTTGGGTCTGGATTTCCATCGAGCTTGAAATATCTTGCTCCTATAAGTTTGCTTTAAGAACCAAGATAAGATCGAAGAAAATGCGGAAAACTGTAAGTCCGTCCTAAATTGGCTTTCTGGTTTTCGTTATATCCTGAAAAATTTTATAATGGAAATTAATTGAGGAGAAGAATTTACTTGTTGCATCCTGTGAAATTAGCAAAGTGCCCACAAGTGCCGTTCCATTTCTTTGGTGGAGGACCAAATCCATCACCTTTGAAGCTCTCAGATTCCGGAGTAATGCCTGCAGGCAAAAGCTATTTGATTTTCATAATCAATTACAATTACAATTAAAATAGCAGAACAAATTATATGGATTCAAATAATTACCTGTATCGAGCAGACCCACAATTATGTTTCTCTCCATTTTCAAATTTCTTCTTGCTTTGCTAGGAAGTCCAATGAAATCCCATGATTTAGTAGTATGGGGCCTGTGGTAATTATTTGGGAAAACAGAAAGAACTTGGTCCAAGCCTGAACAATCACACCAAATGATTCAAGAAATGAATAGTCCATAAGTATAACAAAGGAAACATATACAAAATGCATCACACACATACGTGATAACTCAACGGCTTCAGCTTTAGATAGCTTCGCTGCAAATGCATTAAAGCTCTTTGTATAGCTGTAGACAATGGATTCCTTAGCTTCAAACTCGCTGTTTTACAAAAACCAAATACGTCAAAACAGCATCTAGGTATATTACAGAGAGGAATAGATATGAGAATGCTGCAGCAGAATTAACGGAATGAAATGAACTTGCCTTTTCTTGACAGACGAGAGGATATTGACATGCGTTTCTACGGCAGAAACACTATTCACTACATGATCTTCAAGATAAACAATGTAGAATTCCTGTTCATTCGACAACAATTACAATCTTATAATATTATCAGTGCCCTGAATAATATTAGAGATTCTAATAACAGGAAGAGTAAAAAAAGAACTGAAGAACTAAAACACCTTATTTCCATCTTCAATCGAAGCAACAAGCCCTGTGAAGATCAATATCAAGATAAGAGGGAGAGAATGGATAGATTTCTTTGTAGACATGCTTGCAGAACTTAATTTATTATATCTGCAGTTTTGTCAGTGCAAACAGGGCTTCCATGTATATTAATAGCAGCAGTTTAAGAAAGCTTGAATAACTATAAAACTTGGAAACGTATATTTTAATCTAACATCATCAGGATGATCAGTCCTAGTTGATGAAGTAAACGGGTTAGAAACCTTAAAAGAAAGATAACAAGATTGTTCTAGTCAATGTCATGGCCGGATGGCCTAGGATTGCATCTATAGTGGTGTAGAACTATATATGTTTTATAATTATATTATTTCCTTATTTACGTACTTCAATCTATGTACTTCCCCCTCCAAGCATATAATTTTTCGAACAATATTTAGTTTGTTTGAAATTTATGTTAGAATCCATTTTTTCAAAAAAAAAAAAAAAAAATGATATTGTTGTTCAATAATTTTTATAAATGTCAATTTTTTTTTTTATTTTTAAATCGAGCTTTGGTTGAAATTGCAACCTTACACTTGAAGAAATGTATTCAGTATCCCATTAACCCAAAATTAATTGATATTTTCATTGATAATTTTCATCAACTCCTTTTCCTTCAATTCAAATTTAAGCAATTTCAGTCACCTAAGGATAGCTTGAAGTTTCCTGAAGAGGTAAGGTTTACTTGTCTTAGAAAGATTTTTATCTTAAGATTAAATAAATAACCCTATTAATAAGTAATTAATTATTTTAGAAAAATTAATTATTGTACAGGTGATTTACTTCTAAGCAAACCATAGTGGGTAAAATATCACAACTGATGGATCAGAAATCTTGAGTTGGAGTTCTTTAAATCACAAAAATTTTGTCAATTTAATAAGTTAAAAGTCTGTTATATTATTTCAATTTAAACGGTATCTCTCCATCAATATAAAAAAAAAGAGGGACCAGACTAACAATTTTATCATAATATTGGTCGGTTAACGTGTAATTCTACAATCCCACCCCCGGGCCATTTCCTTTTCTTTGCCAATAACCCCGTAACAGTCCTTAAACCCTAACTGCACTGGATTGGGAACCCAATCCTTGATGTCACTTCTCACTCGCCTCGCCCGCCAGAAACCACCGCCACCTCCTTCCCTCTCTCTAACGTTACTAGCCCGTCATCTCTCTTCTGCTTCCACTTCGTCAAAACTCCATGACCACTACGCTTTCAGACCCCCGCCCTCTCTCTCCCCCCAAGAACCTGATAACCCTGATCCGACTACCAGGAAAAAGCAAAAGCCTTTATATCGTCCGCCTTCCACGCTCGATCGGACGGGCAAAAAGCCGACACACTCCGATCTGCCGTTTGATTTTCGGTATAGTTACACGGAGAGTAGTCAGACGGTGAGGCCCATTGGACTCAGAGAGCCTAAGTACTCGCCATTTGGTCCAGACCGTTTGGACCGATCATGGACCGGCGTATGCGCCCCGGCTGTTGATCCGAAGCTGAAGTCATTGGACGGAACGGATGATCCTAATTTGGAGGAGAAGAGGAAGTTGATGAGAGAGAAAATCCAAGGAGACCCACTTAGTGATGCTGAGAGGAAGATTCTAGTGGCAAAATGTCAAAGGAATAAAACCAAGAGGCAAATTAATCTAGGTACGATTTTCATTTTATTTAATTTATTGATTCTTGGGACTGTGTATGCAGTTCCAAATTGAGAAGTTTACGTTTTGAAGGTATTAGTTTGTTTCTATACAATTATGTGATTTTTGACCAATTGATTAATACGGCTAAATGAAATTCAGTTTTATATTGTGAAAAGTGACTGGGTCTGTTTAATCTGCTTGATTAATTAAGTACATGGTGGTTGGGTTGTTGTAAACCTGATTTAAGGACTAACACGAGCAAAATTTTTTTGCGAAAAGTCGTATAGAAATTTTAGAATTTTTTTTTTTACAAGTTTACTTGATTGCTTACTCAAGTTGCATTCAAACTGATAGATTTCTGATCTTTTATCAAAGCACTATATAGGATTTTAGAAAGCAGCAATTTTGTACAGAACAGAACACCACTGAAGTAAAAAAGTGTAAGCGTGACAATTTTGTATTTCCTTGTCTTCTGCTTTGTGTTGCTTGTTCCGTACTAGGTCCTGCTAGAGAATTATTTTCTTTATATTGATCTTCTCTAGTTATGGCAGAACATGCAAGTTTCATGTCCATTAGATAAAATGTGAGTGAGGAGCAACAACAGATCCATTACTCTGACCAAGCTTTCAGGTCAAATGTTATGACTGATGTCATACTGTTTTACATTGATATCTTTTAAACTTTGCACTGAGGTCCCCAAGAGTTGCTTGCTAAGAACAATTTACTGTACAAGAGGTAATGGTTTGCTACTGAACTAGTGGTGTTGGAAATATGTTAGGATGTGGCAATTCCTGCAGTTGCTGTGGTCATCGTTTTAGTATTCCTATGTGTGGAGTGGTTTGAGAGCACATTTGTGCTCTCATAGTTGATCAAGCTTGTGTGTCCCAGATTGTTGGTTTTTTTCTTATCAATAGGAACTCATACATTTGGTTTCCATTTTAGGGGTGACGATGTGTAGTATGGACTGGAATGACTCATATATGTATGCAGCAGTTCGTTGTGAATGGCTGAATCTTTTAAAAGGTTGCATTAGGTTTGCAAACATGCATGTTTAACTATATGCCTAAATTGCAAGGCTTACATATCAACCTCATTTCTACCGCTTTTGGTTTATTGTATTGTTTTCTGTCATGTTATTTTGTAGGGAGAGATGGTTTAACCCACAACATGCTGAACGATATTCATAACCATTGGAAACATGCCGAAGCAGTCAGGATTAAATGTTTAGGTGTTCCTACTGTTGACATGAAAAATGTGTGCTCGCAGCTTGAGGTATCTTCTTTGCTTCTGACATGAAAGCACCACCCTTCTTCACTTCCGGGCATTCCATTGGAATAATCCTTTTCCCTAATGGATTCTTTTTGCTTCTCATGGTTTGTGCACCATGGTTGGCCATACCTATGACATGAAGTATATATGTAGTAATGTCAACAAGTACATCTTGCCTTATAATAATTATTTCAATCACACAGGATAAAACCTTTGGGAAGATTATTCACAGGCACTGTGGTTCACTGGTATTATATCGAGGCAGAAATTATAATCTCAAGAAAAGACCTGTGATTCCATTGATGATGTGGAGACCTCATGAACCCATCTATCCCAGGCTAATTAAAACTACAATTGATGGCCTGAGCATTGAAGAAACAAAGGAAATGAGGAAGAGAGGACTTGCTGTACCTGCTTTAACAAAACTTGGTATTTTATTTTCATGCTTCTTGTTCTCAATGCTTGTAGTATCAGCTCACTAATTTGCTTGTTATTGATGTAGCTAAAAATGGATATTATGCTAGTCTGGTACCCATGGTCAGAGATGCTTTTCTGACCAATGAACTGGTTCGGATAGACTGCCAAGGCTTGGAGAAGAGTGATTACAAGAAAATAGGCTGCAAACTGAGGGTAAAACTTGATTGAGGTTTATTTCTTTGATTGCATCTCCTTAAAGGAGCTGAAATTAAAATGTCCTATTCATTAGATGTAATGCATCTCATAATATTAGTGAAGGAACTTGTAAATAAAACTTTTGTATGTTTCTTTGCTGCACTGTTCATTGGCTTGTTTTGTTGCACAGTTATTCTGTAGTCACTGTTGTCAAAAATTGAAGGCTATTAGACCATTATGGCACAGTTTTCAATTACTTGTCGAGGCGTCAAAGTTTTCATTGAGTGCAAGTGATGACTAATCATAGAAGATATGATTTGAGCAGTACATTTCATTTTGTATTAATTTTCTTGCCCCTGTTGATTGCTGATATGGAACTTGATTCCCAGCTGTCTGTTTATGGCTGCAATTTTTTTTTTTCTTCTTAGTTTTAACAGTTCTAAATATTTTAACAGGACTTGGTTCCTTGCATTCTTGTAACATTCGAAAAGGAGCAGATTGTTGTGTGGAGAGGAAAGGATTATAAGCCTCCAGAAGATGGAGAATTGTTTGCCGATAGGGAATTATTTGATGATCCTGAGGGCAGTAGTATGGCTGTCAGCGAAGAGAGTTGTAGCTCAGAGGACAGCAGCAGTCCACAGTTCTACTCTGGTGATGATGAGTAGTTTCTTTCTTGCTGCTTGATAAGCTCGAACTTTCACATTTTTTATTGGACTTGATGCTTGTGTTCTGCGATGTGGAAAATTTGGAATGTTAATCTAGAGGAGGCTGAGCTGTCATCATTTGAAGAAGTGGAGTAGCAGCTGCAGTAGATGTCAAATTGGTCCACTGCTAAATGTGACCTTACTCTCTGCATCCCAGCTGAAGAAAAGGAATGGTAGAGAAAAAGTAATCAAAATCAAAAGATTGAAAAGGATTGATTGTAAATCAGATGAGAGGGATATATTTGGGCATATTGTATTTTTATTTGTTGGATGATTGGAGGTAAGGGTGAGGATTCGGTTAAACGGATGAAAACTAACTGAAATAACTTGAAGAACATATTTAATCGAAAGAGCCGAATCAGATGCCCACCCTAATTGGAGAGGGGGTGGGGGGTTTCATTGTACAAATGTTCAAGGCTATGGAATGTTTGATATTATGCCTCGCTCAGTGTTTTAGGGAATGGGTCGTCTGGGATCTATGCATGTGAAGATGGAACAGCTAATAGCATCTGTAGAAGTATAATAATTAGAGATTTGGACTGACTTGCCTTAATTTTACCATTTAAAATTTAATTAATTACTTAATTTTTCACCCGTTCATATATGTTTTGTATTTTATTTAATATATAATTTTGACGTTTAACTTTTCCTGGGTCTTTTTCCATTGTCCCAATTATTATTAATTAAATATATAACTGTTGTCGCGAACGGTGACACGTACTGCGAACGCGCAATTCTTGCTTCTTCAGTTGGGATCGGATCCAAATGCTTTATTTGGGATGGGTGGTAATAAAATTAAAATTTTGTTATTTATTTTTCTTTTAAAATAGAATGAAAATAAAATTAAAATAGCTTAAAATAAATTTATTTTATTTTACACTCTCTTTGTATTTTACTTTAAGCTAAACAAAAGATTTTAATAATTTTAATAAATTTTCACTATTTACTTTATACATATTTAAATTTATTCATAATATATCTAACGGTCATAACATAATATAATCTAAATCAGTAATTAATCAATTTTTTTAAAAAAGAAAAAAAAATATTTTTCTGAAAAGAAAGAAAGAAAGAAAATTCATGATGTATGCACCACTGCTTTTACTTTATAATTTTGATAAAGTTTATTACTATTATTTGAATAATCTTTTACTACATTTTAATTTTTGAAATGAAAAGGCCAAAATAGATATGGGGGAAATTTCTTTTTTCTTCTAAAAAAAAAAAAAAAAGCATAATGCACGCAGACCACGTGGCGAAAAATATAAAACATCCATTTTTTATTCTTACCGTCAATCTTACACCACTTGGTTCCTGCCTAGTTCTTGTGTTAGCTTTTGCCCCTCCAAAATAGTAGCAAAACTGCAAAAGGAAAAAGCCAATCTCCTTTGCTACTTTCCTTATTTCCATTTCCTCTAATCTTCATCTCTATCCCCACCAATGGCTCACCATGACCTCTCCTCTCCGCTCCTCCATCCTCAAACTTCCAATCAACCTCAGTTAATCCTCAACATTCACGATAACGGCTCCGGTCAACGATCCTCCTCAACTCAATCCCTTAATCGTCAGTTCCACCATCACAATAACAACAATCACCCTTCACATCTAAACTTTAATTTTCGTAACCCGTTTGAGTTCCTGGGCTCGGATGGCTTGTCTGTGCCTGCACCATCAACTTTGGATCCATTCCGTAACGATACGCCTGATATTGAGGGGCTTTATGAGTTGCTAAAGATCTTAGTTTGCTTGCCGATTGCTGCAGTGCGGTTGCTGCTTTTTGGTGTTTGTTTGTTGATAGGCTATATTGCTACCAAATTGGCTCTTCAGGGATGGAAGGATAAACGCAATCCTATGCCTAGATGGCGCTGTAGGTTAATGTGGGTCACTCGGATTTGTGCCCGCTGCATTCTCTTCAGTTTCGGGTATCTTCGTCTTGCTTCTTTTCTATGCTTATTCTTTTAATATAAGAAAACTGAAAAAAAGTAAATCAACCATTTCCAAGAAAAAAAAAAAAAAAAAAGGAGTTCGATGTGCTCAACAATGATATATTTCTTTTCTAACCTATCTAATAATGTTTTGATTCAGACATTGAAATCGATTTCTTTTTTTTTTGTAAGATTTTTTTTTTTTTAAAAAAAATATCTTTTAAACTATTGCTGCAGCTACCATTGGATAAAAAGGAAAGGAAAGCCTGCTCCTAGAGATATTGCTCCAATTGTTGTATCAAATCATGTATCATATATTGAACCTATCTTCTACTTTTATGAATTGTTTCCTACGATTGTTGCGGCTGAGTCACACGATTCCATACCCTTCGTTGGAACTATTATCCGCGCCATGCAGGTAACTAATACTCAGATTTGGTCTAATTTCCGGTTATGTGAATAAGCAGGAAACTATCTTTGCTTTTGATATTCATGATTCCGTATGCTATCTGTGACCAGGTGATATATGTCAATAGGTTCTCACAGTCATCGAGGAAACAAGCTGTTAATGAAATAAAGGTAGGATTTTTCTACAATTTTTACTTATCTGTGCTTATTTGATTTACTGTTGTTGACTGTACTCATGGAAATCTGTTCTGAAATGAATTACCTAAGCTTCAAATTCAAATGTCTGTTTGCTTTCTGAACATGTTGAGTTCATAATTGGCATATGTTTATACTTTATAACTCAACACTTGTTGATTATTCATGGAACAACTCTCTGAGAATTGCTTAAAAAGAATTATATAAAATTCTGGACAGTAATAAATACCAAATGCATTTCCCAAAGTCCTTTGTGCTCAATCTGCAAGATAAAGTTCAAATAATTTTTATCAATTTATAAGCTATTTGATACAGAAATGTGCTTTCAAGGATATGAATACAGAGAAAGGCTTCGTGCGATAGATTTCCTCGAGTGCTATTGTTTCCTGAGGGAACGACAACTAACGGGAAGGTCATTATCTCTTTCCAACTTGGTGCTTTTATTCCTGGTTATGCAATCCAACCGGTGATAGTTCGCTATCCCCATGTTCACTTTGACCAGTCTTGGTAAGTGACTTTTTTGCATGGAAATTCTTTTTCGGCTGGCTTACTCAATGTTTTATACATCTTGTTTATTTTGCTGTGCGATTTTTATTAGGGGGCACATTTCATTGGCAAAGCTCATGATTAGGATGTTCACACAGTTTCACAATTTCATGGAGGTACTGCTATTCTGTCTGTTAAATTTGAATATTGTTTTTTTTTTTAAATTAATTAAGGTTGTTGGTTCTGAATTGAACAGGTGGAGTATTTACCTGTAGTTTCGCCCCTTGATAACTGTAAAGAAAATCCTGCTCATTTTGCTAAGAGGGTGAGTAACCGCTTTTAATTAAATTGATTTCGGAGTGTTTTATCAATCAATTTATTTATATATTGAAATGCAGGGACTCATAGTACTCCCCTTTATAAATTTGAATTTACATAGTTCTTACCATTTAAAATCTACATGTATGTTTGTTCCAGCAATGATGTGCGATATGGATTAATTGATAAATTTGTGCATATGCAGGCTAGCCATGCAATTGCAAGTGCTCTTAATGTTGTACAAACATTTCATTCCTATGGGGACTTGATGCTTCTTATGAAAGCATCTGAGTCAAATAAGGTACTCGTTTCTATGTCTCTATCTTCATTTGAAAATTATACTGCTTGAAGATATCTGCACTTAACCATCGTTTAAAGTGCTAAACTGTTAATGGTTGACAATCTAAGATATTCACGTGCAATAAAAATAATAGAAGGTTGGCATCATAACATTGAGTTGTCTGGCTTTTAAGTTCCTGGACATGATAATGCCAGGTTTTAAGTCCTAAGGGCAAACATTGGCCTTGACGGTTCTTTCCTTTTTTTTTTGGTGGGAATTGGAAATAAACAAAGTAGAGATTTTATATTTGCATTAAATATGTATTTTTGTTTTGTCATGTCATTAGTTTCAGGTGTCCAGTTCTAAATCTACCAAGCAGAGACACTTTAATTTCTGGTGTATGTTACACTGTCACCTGCATAATACATGCTTTGTGCTATTAGTTTTTAGTATACTTGTGTTTGTGTGCTCATGTTGTGTGATAAAAATGTCTGCAGCCCATGCCACATAGCTCTCAACTAGACTCACAAATAGGCGTAACCTATTCTTGCTGATGCCAATTTAACATTACAAATTCTTTCAACCGTTTAGCCCTGTTGTCGATCATTCCCAACTCATTAGCAACGGTCTCCACTACATGGTGGTGACCTCCTAGTCTCCTATTTGCATGCACCAGTTTTTTTCAAGTTATACAAAAGGAAAGTTGCGTCAGTTAGAGTCAGATCAATGTAATAGTGACAACTGTATTGCTGCAATAACTTTTTATTGTTATGATATTTTTGCAGGAGAAGCCATCAAGTTATATGGTTGAAATGGCTAAGGTGGAATCAGTAAGTCTTTGCATTGAAATGCCCTGAGTTTGAATTGTCATTTTGTTGCAATACTAAACAAGTAGCAATAGTTGATATTTACGAACCTTGATATGTAGATGAATAAGTTTTTGTAATATTTTGCATTCTATCAAAACGAGTTTTCTTTTCTCCTTCATCATGCTCAAATGTCCATTCTTAATTTTCTGCTTTGTAAAGCATGCCCATATCATTTGTCTGCATCAACTCATAAAAAATAAATATGGTCTTATAATTATTGGTCGCAATATATATGTATATGAAAATTTAAAATCCTTCTTAATTTTTTATTTTCACTAGTAAAAGATAGCACATTTATCATTCAAATAGACCCTGCATGATCTTGTTTTCTTTGTGCTCCCAAATCTGTGTGCTCTATTTTTCTCAACTTTTGATCTATCGGAATCTTGAAATTCAATTAGGTTTTATGCTTTTTGTAAATAAGCTTTTGCACATGTTTGCTTAATGTTGGAGAAGACAGCTTACATTTATCATATATGTATTTCTTTTTTCGACTGTTTTTGTTTATTTTGTTTTTTCAGTTATTCCATATAAGTAGCTTGGAAGCTGTGGACTTTCTGGACAAGTTTCTCTCAATGAATCCAAACGCCAGGTGCTGAGTTTTTTCTTATAAGTAGTTACAGAAGTTATTGCATGGTAATACTTTTGATTGAGGGATATATTTGACCACTTGTAGTCATCGCCGGACCAGAGCTCTTCCCCCTAAATCCTTTCTATTGCGGGTTTTGAGCCACTCGCTACTATAGTGACAGAAGTTCAGTTGACGCAGCGTTTTTATTTATTGTTGTATAAATGCCTGAGCGTCAAAATTTCCTTATTGTGTATGCACTGCCATTTTGCATGGAATTATTTATTTTCTTTGGTTCCTGGCTCGTGTTTGTCTTCTTTGTTTTCTTTTCCATCCACTTTTTGGGGAAACTCAAGAACTTTGTGCTCTCTTTCCCAAGGCAGGTGCCCTGTGGTGGGATTATTGCATCTCCAAAGAGCAAATAAAATCGAATAGTGACAGAGTGTTAGTTATTCGGATGTGGCATTTGAATCGCATGTCAGACTCGGCATTCCTGCTTAACTGTCTTTGTTTTTGCTCCCCCCTTTTCTCAAGCAATTATTGTAGCAATTGGTGTTTATTTTTTCAACTAAAGTATTCACCATTTGTTTCTTTTATACTCATATGCATGAGTCCCTGTCATCCTTCCCTTCCTAGCAGAAGAGGTGGTGCCTGTTGTCATCTGTTTCTCTTATCGCACTGTATGTCGCTATTGGACATTTGTTCATGTTATGTCCTTAAAATATCTCTGCTTGATATTGTAATGTGTTAATTATACATTAATGCTAGGGGTCAATGTTTGAGACTGAAAATGTACTGGTCATCAGCACTGTTCAAATTTGGCACTGTTATTTGCTTTCCTTTTTTTTTTTTGTCTCTGGTTATTTTTTCAATCTGAAATAAACATGTGTTCTGATTTTCTGTTTACTCTTTCTACAGTGGCCATGTTAATTTCAGTGAATTCTTGAGGGTTATGAGGTTAAGGGCATGCCCTCTTTCAGAAGAGGTTAGTTATTCCAAAAAAAGTATATGTTATTTTGCAACATTTGAGATTTGAATTGTTTTTCAGTTTATTCTCTCTTGGCTGATCATACAAATTTGTTAGAAGGCTATATTGTTGCTTGCAATGAATAGTTGTTTGTAAGCATGGGAATTTGAGGCAGTTTCTCACTTCAAGTGATCAACATGAATCCAAGCATTAATTGGGTTGTTGCATCTGGCTACTCTCTCTCACGTGCACACCCAAATTGGCCATAGTATTGTTGGAGGGAAATTTATATTTTCCTTAAAAGATAAGTTGTTAGTCGATTTTGGGACTAAATCTACAGCAATTTCTCGAATAAATTTTTATCTTCTTGCATTTAGGTTTTATGTAGGGTCCTTCTCAAATCTCTGCCTCGAGTTTTTGTCTTGTACATTGTTGTTGGACCATTGAGAGAGTAGCTGTGTCACTTCTGACCTTTATATAAACCTTAAAACTTGATTAAAAAAAGAAAGGAAGGGAAAAGTCCGTTTCCATACTATGAATTAGTTTTTAAAATCATGTTCATATGTGAATTTCAGTGAATGGTGATTTTTAAGATTTCGTCATGCATGCAGACTTCGAATGTTCTCGATTAAATTATTTTTTTTGGATTACAGATATTTGGGTTCATTGATGTGGAAAAGAGTGGATCAATCACATTCAAGCAGGTAATTCTGCAGTCCTTTTTACTCGGTGTAAATGAAGATGTGCAGTCCTGATCACCAGTTTTATTTTGTATGCTGTGTTGATTATTTAGAAGATGCATTTGAACTAGTTTGTGAGAATAATTTGGACATGTTCTTCTAGAGTTTGCATGCGCACGAATGATCTTGTCTAGGTTTCTAGTGGAATGGAGGACACGTTGTTGATGGGTGAACTTTCTATCATATTTAATAGGCCCTTGCACTTTTCACCAAGTTAAAAATACACATAGTTGGATTCTAGTTCATGACTCGTATCTGTAAAATAAAAAGCTATGATTCATCTAGGAGAACAGTTGAAGTGATTGATGAGTTGTCCTGTTTACTGCATTTCTTGTTGCTTGCAGTTTTTATATGGATCAGTTCATGTCATGAAGCAACCCTTGTTCAGGCAAATCTGCGAGCTAGCTTTCTCCAAATGCAGTGATAGAGGAGATCAAATCTCAAAAGAACAAGTATGCCATAATTGTTATTTTTTCTTTCACCTATTTATTTCCCTATTCTTATTTAGTTGAACCCTGACGCACATTATGGGTTTTCCATTTTGTATTTGGACAGTTGGGAGATATCGTTAGACTTGCAATCCCGGACTTGGATGATGAGGAGGTAATTGATCATTTTTTCCCCATACTGCAAGTGTATGAAATCTTTAACATGTTTCTTTTCCTGATTTCTTCCTATATGGAAGGAGGGGGAAAGAAGAGTCAACTGCAACATAACGAAACATGGATACTTGCAGGTCCAGGAGCTATTCAAATTGTTTGATACAGATGGTGATGGGTGGGTTAGCAAGGATAATTTTATTACTTGCCTGAGAAAGAATCCTCTCCTGATAGCACTTTTTTCACCTTGTTCCACGCACAAAGGCTCATCGGAAGCTGGTGATATGATGTTGGAAGAGATTGTTTGATGCCTATATTTCTATACTAGGATGTCTGGTCGGGCTTTGTTTGAAATTGATAACCCTGATATTTTTGGTTTTGTTGAGGGATAGAGAGAGAGAGAGAGAGAGAAATAGAGGCAAAGGGTATTTTTTAAGCCTTTGCTGATCTAATCAGGTGATAATTTTGATGAACATTGGCATTGAATTGTACTTAAGTAATTTAAATTTAAAGTTATATTTATATTTATATTTTAGTTGCACTATCCACCCTGTCTCGTCAGGAAATGAAATGGGTACTCCATTTTTACTTGTGGGCCAGAGGGTTGAGTTGGGCTTGGGCCGTTAATCCTTATGTTATGGATTCAATGTTCGAAATTTGAGATAGCGTCGGCATTACAGGGCATCAAGGAAAGAAAAACACGTGTCTGATAGTGAATCGGGTTAAGGTGGACGTTTACCTGTATATAATTAATGGCCTTCGTTTCACAAACCTGACCGTAATTCTATTGGTGGTTGCCAGGTGGAGTTTCAACTCACTATTTATAATTGAGTGTCCTTTACGTCGGATATGATACTGTAATAGAAAAAAATTTAAAAAGAATGGTATCATTTATTATTGCTGTGTTGACATGAAAATAGCCGACAACGGTTGGTAAAATATAACATGATTGGACGATGGATAAGGGTATTGTTTTCATATATTATCATGTAATTTTCATATACTTATTTTATACTAATTAAAAAAATTTTAAATAGTACTTTATTATTTTTAAATGTCTATAAACTAAATGACTGAAAAAAATTTTAATTTAAAAAAAAATAATTTTATTCGTAATTATTTTTATAAGGTTAATAAAATCTAAATTATTTATATTTTTAAATCATATGATTTGGTTTTTGAATTGAGAATGTTTTTCTACTCATTCTTTGGCCGTTTATACATACATTGTAAGATGAGAAAAAGGAAAATATCTACAAACATTATTATTACAAAAATGGGTTTGAAAAAGGAAATGCTGGTGACGCAAGAAAAGTCGTCGGGAATGACGTCCTTCTCTGAAAGTGGAAGAGTAATTTGGATCGTTAGATCAAAGTGAAATCCCACATTTAGGAATTTAAAACTGCAGCACGCGATAGTGGTCCCCTACGACACCGTAACCTTAACCTCCTGTCATCTGACCACCACCACCACCACCATAACAAATAACCTCAAGTCAATACAATGCTCCAATCCACTAACTCATCGACAACTGTCTCCGCTTCACACTCCTCGTTACACTGTTCTTTTCTTTCTTTTTTTCCTTCTTTGATTTCATAACAAATATATCAATTTGTCCTGTGAAGAAAAAAAAAAAAAAAAGAATTTAGACTTGAAGCCAAACAAAGAAAACCTAACTACTGCACTAAAAAAAACCATAACCCAAAACTTGTAAGCATAAATAAGTAATTTTAGGAAAAAATAGAAAATATTAAATATTTTCCAAATAAAGAAAGAGAAAAACATAAAATAATTAGTATAAGAGAGAGAGATAGTCTGATGGAAAATATCCGACGCATCAAACCACACAAACAAAGGCGTGGCCCCCATAGATTGGTCCCATGTCCATGTGAAGAAGAAGCAGTGGTTTTGTTTCGAGTTTTGGCAGAAAAGTGGATCTTTTACACTATGAGTTTTCGCTTCCTCATTGGTTATTTATTGTACGTAAATGTACGGACGATGGGGACTTCTTTCCAACTGTGTACTGTGCTCTTCTCCGTTTTTTTCCCTTTTTTTTTTTTTTTATCGCTAATAGCTTTACTCATTTCCTTACATCTTTATTTTTCCAGTACCCAGAAAAGAAAGGAAAACAATAAGTAAATAAACTTTTTATTTCTTTTATGGGCTTCTCCTTAAAACCTAAGTTAGTTTCTGTCTCAGCAGTTCTTTTTTCCCTTTTCTTTTTTGTTTTACGGTTTTCCTTTCTCCCCAAATTTTGCTCTTTTTGGTATTTGTCGTGGGTTTTACCAAAACAAGCAAGGGTGACCGGATGAGGTTTTCTCTCATAGTTAAGTTTAGATATGTAATAAACAATAAATCATAATAGGTAAAAATCTGTTTCTTTAAATGGGTGGACTTGGTTGGAAGAGCCTTTGATAAAGAAACAAACAATGAGAGAGATAGAGAGAGAGAGAGAGAGAGAGAGAGAGAGAGATGAATGAATAAGGAAAGGTAGTTGTATGTGGGTGCTTGCTGCTTTGGTTTGTGACTGGAGAAATAACATAGAATCAATCAATCACAACAAGCACATAAATAACAGCTACCTTCTCTCTGTGCAGTAATAGGTTATGTAACTTTCCTGTTCTAGTCTGGTCTTTATTGTTCACAATACATGAAATTTTTCTTTTTTTCCAGTTTGTTTTACTTTCTCTTTCTTCCATTTTAGCGTCTGTTTGCACTCCTCTCCAACACAGGCTTCCTGGGTTTTTTGCCTATTTGGTAAGATTTCCAAATCTCCCTTTAGCAGCACCTTTTCCTTTTCATTTTCTTTTTCTTTGTTTCCCTACAAAATCTTTCTCTTTTGATTGCCCACATGGAATTGAAGAACAACATTTCCTGTGGTTTGCCTTTTTTTTTTCTTTGGATCAATCGAAACCCATTCTTTTCTCCATAAAATCTTATTGGGTTTTTTGGGTTTTGTTAGGAATCCTAAGATTTCCTTATCCACTTCCCTTTTTGGCCTATCTTCCTCTTCTCCATAAAAGCTTTACCTATTTGGTAGTTTTATTTCACTTGATTGCATCTTTACTTTGGCTTCTTCACAAGAACTCGAATTGAATTACATCAAGTTTTTACCTCTTCTTTGTGACAGGTTTCCTGGGTTTTTGCTTTCAAAATCTCCGATTTTTCCACTAAAATAATTTCCTCTCTTTTTCTTAAGAGAGAGAGAAAAAAAAAAAAAAAAAAGACGACAAAGTCTTTCTGGCTATAGCCTATTTTTGGGTAAGGCTTTGCATTGAAAATTTTTTTGTAAAGTTGAGTTCTTGGGGTTAATATATATATGTACCGAGCAATCCATTTGGTTGTGAAAAGGTTTTAGAAAGATGGTGAGAGGAAAGACTCAAATGAGGCGTATAGAGAACGCCACAAGCAGGCAAGTCACTTTCTCCAAACGCCGAAATGGGCTGCTAAAGAAGGCATTTGAGCTCTCCGTTCTTTGTGATGCTGAGGTTGCCCTTATTGTCTTCTCTCCAAGAGGCAAACTCTATGAATTCTCAAGCTCCAGGTAATAAAAAGAATATATTACATTTGCTCCTTTTTTTTTTAAGTTATGGAATTCTTGATTCTCTAATCATCAATGGTGTCATTTAAAATTCTTAGTCCTGCAATGGCTATGTGTGGTTCTTGCACAATGCATGATCTCTCTCTTTCACATAAGTACAGATATACAAGCAAGCACAGAGCTTAAGCCTTTTCTTGATCTTAGAGGTTCTTTTACTGATCCTTTCTGTCGCATTTAGTACGGTCCTTAGGAGAAAGAATTAAAAGATAATAAGCTCATTTGAAACTATTTCACTATTTTTAGCCCATTGTTATATAACCATCTCCACACTGAGGCCAAGTTGTTGATTTATTTTATTAGTGCAATCGCAAGGTCAATCATGACCGTGGGTTTAATTATTTTTGGGATACTCTAAGGATTAAAGAAATCCAGTTTTTTAAGTACATATATATGCAACTAAAGCCACTAATTACAGTTTACAAGCACTGTTTTTTGGTAACTAATGATAGGGTGAACACTAACAGAAGAAGAGAGACTGAGAGAAAATATTTCAGGAGCTTTCTGACATAATGTGACTATTTATGGTGGAAAGGTAAAAAGAATTTGGTTAGGCTAGCAAAATAAAAACCATATTGCTTAAACTCTTTGATTTAGACTAAACAATAACCATTTGAACTTAGATCAGTATTATTTCTTGTTCATACATAAATATGAAATAATGATAAAGCTATTTCTATTTGTCATCTTACAATTATAATGAATAAATAGATCCACTCTGAGGCATCTTTTATGTTATCTTTAATTTTTTTTTCCTATCATTCTCCTTTTCTTTTTCTTTTTCTAAAAGAATAAAACTCTTAGAAATTTGTTGTCTCTTCCTATAAGCAATGTTTTAACTTACCCAACTCATTATAAACTATTTTAAAAGTTTGACATAATAAATTTTTTTATGAATTACCATTAAATGATTACTCGTATTAAATTTTAAAACTCTGTTTGATAATATACAAATGTAATTAGATCATATCAGTTTATTGTAAAAACTTTGATAATTAAACTTAAAATGTTTTTATTAAACTTGTAGAAAAAAGTCCCTTTAATCTCTTAATTTCACATCACTTGTGCAAAGATTTTTAGGATTTTCTTATAACCTGTCAGCTGCAATGACCTTCGCAACATTTAGGATTAGAAACCTAAATTCTAATGAAATGTAATGTAATTAAATGAATTTTTTCAGCTTATTGTAAAGTAAAAAATGCATCTATTGAACTTGGAAAAAATATAAAAAAAAGAGGAGGAGGAGAAGAAGAAAAAACTCTACTCCCCTCAATCTCTCAATACCACATCATTCCTGCAAAGATGTTTGGAATCTTAATAATATCTAGGTTTTGAAATTGGGTTTGAGTTCTAATATGATAGCAAGCTTATATGTTTTCTTATAAAAATCATTTCAATATCCAATCCCAACTGAATGCATATTTTTATTTTGCTCAAAATATTATTACCATTTAATAATTTTTTTTTTTTAGGATAACTATATAATTAGATTTGATATTCATGTTCAAGTACATAAAAAAAATTATGGAGTGCAAATTGAAAGTATAATGTAAATATTTTAACAGAAAATAATATAATATAATTTTAGGTTATGTTCGAAAATTCTTAATAAAATATAAAGTATTGTAATAAAATATATTTATTTACAGTATTCTCATTTATTCACCAATCTTTGTTAACATCATGTGATTGTAAGCTTAATAATACTATACTGTTTTATCAATCACCATAGGATATCTCTCTTACCTCAGCTTAAAGCCAATTATTACTGTGTTATCAATTTTCTGATATTATATTATCTATATATAAGTTAATAGTTCACCTGCAATTTTATCTATTGGGTCTTCCTATAAATCAAAAGAAAATTAATATGTTAAATCTCTATTATATACAGATTTGTTACTTGTTAAAAATGAATTTTTTTATTTTTATCAATGACTTCTTATTTTCTAATGTCATTATCATTTATTGACAATCACTTTGAAAATTGATTAATCTTAATCATACTAAAATAAGGATATAATAGAAAAACTATATGTAAATTCACTTTTCTAATTAAAATAATTAAATTTTCTTAGTTTTTATGAAATAAAAAGTTTACGTATCAATTGGGGATGGAGAGAGTAATATAATTGTCTAACACACATTTTTCTTTTCTAAAGTAAGGTACTAAGCCTTTTCAATTAGATACATTATGTTGTTGATATTTAAATCTATATAATGTGAAGTAGTAGATTTTTGGAAAAAACTCCCCTTCATGGATCTACCTATTCGTTGTTTAGCATCCTTCAGAATGGTTCCAACTTATAAACCAGAGCTGTCTCTCTAGATTTAGTGCTTCTCTTCACCTCACAATGAATTACGCATTGTAATAATTATGGATTTTTTTTTTTTTTAATCTTCTTTTTAGAGAAAGATATGTCTGCTAATTGCATTATATATATATATAATTCAAATATATTAATACAATATTTTCTGAAATGGTGATTGTTTCGTCTTTTTACTCCTAGTATTTTTCTTTTTCAAAATAGAAGTTTCCTCTATAATTGGTTTCACATGAAATTTTGTCTCCTTAGTGATTATTATGAATATTTATATGCATTGTCCCTCCATGTGGCACTGGCTGACCAACTCTTCAATCACTCCTGGATTTGAAACATAAGAGTTTGCTATTTTTAGAGTGTTCTTTCTTTGTCCTATGGTAAAATGGTCAGCCTCATGATATGATGGGTTCATGCATTTCCTATACATTATGTTAAACTTTTAGCAGCCTTATCCTCTACTTTTCTTTTTTTATAAGATATTGGTGGAGTAACTCATCTTTGAACCTGCATGAGATAGTTAGGGGTTTTAGCCCCCATTTTTGCCCATAGACATCTTTCTTTCTTTTCTTTTCTTTTCGTTTCTTTTCTTTTTTTTCTTTCTTTCTGGTTTGGTGGCTTGATTGTGCTTTCTTGCTGCTCGAAAAGATTTGTTTCCTTTTGCTTCAAAACTAAGTCTACAATTTTCTTTTTGGAGTTCATTTTTAGTGAAGATGGAAAATATATTACTGCGTGATAATTGCATTGTTATTGGATTTCAGCATGCAGGAGACGATTGAACGTTTTCGTAAGCATGTGAAAGACACTCAAATAACCAAAAAGACAACTGATGAAAACATGCAGGTTGTTCTAATCTTTGCGTTCCTCTTACATTTCATCTCTCAAATTAATGTTAACTATAAGGGAAGTCCTGCTCTGCTACTTTTGGTTAATATACGGTTTAGATTTAGGGCATCTTCTACTCCGTCCATGCACATGCTATGGCATTCATCTTTCTGTATATTTAAATGATTTACAAGGTAACCACTGATAAATTTTCACTCGAATTTGATGAAATGGCAGCATCTGAAGACTGAAGCTGCAAGCATGGTTAAGAAAATAGAACACCTTGAAACTGCTAAAAGGTACTTTCTTTTTCCTTTTCTCTTTATGCCTGAAGTCTTGTTTTAGAGCATGTGTGGAAGAAGATTAAATTTGAAATGGCTCAGGAAATTACTAGGTGAAGGTCTGGGTTTATGCACTCTTGAAGAACTACAGCAGATAGAGCACCAGTTGGAGAGGAGTGTAAGCAGCATTAGAGCTAGAAAGGTTCATCCAAACCATCCACAGTTGCCTAAAAATCTTTTTATTTTGGAATTATATAGTCTAAGATGCCCATTTTTATTTTTATTTTTATTTTTTTTGTAATTTTGCGTATGTTCAGAATCAGGTATTCAAAGAACAGATTGAGCGACTACAAGAAAAGGTAAATTTATACTTTTGAGTTTTTATGCCAAGAACTGGCTATAATGAAAGGAAGTTAATTCATCGTCATGTTCCAAAGTGGGTGTTCTCTTCTTGTGTGAATCCAGATTTTTTCTTTCTCAGTAGATAAGTTTTTTTTTTTTTTTGTATGTGTTTATTTTTGTATTATATATATGTTTTTCAGGGGAGACTGTTGGCAGCTGAAAATGCAAGGCTCTCGGAAAAGGTAAAGATTTAACTTTATTATCATTAATAATTAGATTTTTTATTTTTTAATCATTTATTATTTTCATGGGTATATAACGTCATTTGGCTGAAGAAGTTTAAAAAAAATAAAAAAAATAAAAAGTGGGAAATAATGTTAGATAAGACCCTAAAAGGTCAAGGCTTGTCAATCACACCACTTAGGCACTAATTTTCTTCCAAATAAAAATTAACAAGTACCCCTTTTTTTTTTTTTTTTTTGAATTTTTTATTTCTTCAGTGTGGGGTCCAACCGATGGAAGGGTTTAAACAGCTAGAAGAACAAAATAAGCCCTATGAAGAAAGTAGCCCAGTTTCAGATGTGGAGACTGAACTTTTCATTGGGCTACCTGAAACTGGAAGTAAGCGTCGCCGTCCAAGAAATTGATGAACCATCCTTAATCTATATATATATATATATTAATAATAAAAGGCTGTTGTATGGTAAATGTAATTTCTGTAGTATGTTGAAGAAACTTGAATCTTGATATGTATTCAACAATTAAATATTAAAATACAATATGTTAGCTTCTTCAATTTTTATTTATTTCTTTCTCCTATTTTGTCTCTTCTGCGAATTATCTTATAATTTTAATTTATATACTATAAATTATTTGAAGCCTTAAAAGAAAAGGGTACACTAACGGCAAATTTATTTCTCAAAAGGGAGTTCAATGTAACATCGATCCTGCTAGGGACTCAAGGAACAAAGTATGCAGCCACATTAGGAAAAAAACAAACGGAGCGGCGTGCACACAAATTCATGAACACGGAAGGATCTCCAGGCAAGGCACATTACCCCAATTTATGCTGACTAAAACAACCAACTGATGCTAAGAGACATTTGTGCCAAAGCAGCATGACGATCATCTAATCTTTCATCAACTACTGGCTCTGGATAAAATTTCAAGCACTGCTTCTGTTGTTGGTAGAGCAGGAATGGCTCCTTTTTGCGTTACTGTGATTGCTCCGCATGCATTTGCAAAGAGAAGAGCATCTTTCAACTTCTTTTCATGCTGTAATAGAAATTTAAATCTTCATAAGCATATATTAAACATATATGTTGCCCAGAAGCAATGTCAAGTTATATTGTACCCTGTATAGACTTGGATCTGCTGCCAATTTTTTCAGAAATCCAGCCATAAAAGCATCACCAGCACCAGTTGTATCAACGGCATTAACTTTAAAACCAGAAACTCTACCTTGGAACATCTGCATGACAATCCAGAGAATTTATTTCATTAAAGATACCTTAGAATGAAATGTATAAAAGGAACATTTAAGTTAGCCACTTGGAACAATGTACAATATCAATGTAGAGAGCCTGCATCCATGTTATGGCCTTTTGAAGCAAATAAAAGCTATTAAAAAGCCTAACAAGGTATTTGAAAGCCTAAAAATACTTTTGCACCAAACAAAGATAAAATCATCTTTCAGACATCTCGATGCTAACCTGTGTATAATAGCGGCATCCTGCAGAACCTTCAGTAACAAGCAATAGCTTAAGATTGGAGTGGAAAAGCTTCATCAACAACACTTGATTGTCAATTGGATCATCACTTCCAATCAAGAATTTAACTTCTTCCTCGCTAACCTGTGAGTCCCAAATGAGCCCTACATTTAATATTTGTTTCACACATAATGTAAAGGGTGTCCCTAAGAGCCTCCCTACTTTTTGCAAAGCTCAGAGGAGGGTCGTCTATCAAACGCAGCCTAAGCCCTGGAATCTTTTGCGAGTATGCTATTTCCATAACTTGAAGTAGATCCTTCAAGTCATAAAGGCGCAGCCTTTCTGTTGGACCAAGGCTCTCCCTCTCTAATACAAAAACATAAATTTACATTTCCTCATAACGGAATCTCTAAATGTTGAGCTATTACCTTAATAATGTCAGCTTGGTTCCATATGTCCATGATGCTGTTACGAGCAGCTTCTGCAGATGGCCACAATGCCAATCTCAAATTTGGGTCATAAGAGAGGATACAACCAGCCCTCTTAGCAATGTCCATGGCAACAAGATGAGCTGACTTACAAGGTTCTTCAATCAAACTAATTGATCCATAGTGAAATATACTTGCCTGCATCGGAAATAAACAAAAAAGAAACGGCATATCAGCTACAAGCTGTAAACTGGGACATTCCAAAATAATTTATTCAACTGATCTATTGTATTTGTAACAAATAAGAAAAACAAAAAGAAAGTCTAAGCCAATCAATCACCCGGTATCCTTGTACACACAGAATTATTATTTACCTTCCTTATTAGAGCTTCATGAAGTTCTGTTTCAGTTAGAAGCATATCAGCACTAGGATTGCGGTAAAACATGAATTCACGTTCACCATCGGGTCTCAGAGTGACAAATGACAAAGCAGTCCTTGCATTTGGATCAAAACACAAGCCAGAATTGTCTACTTTATTTTCCTTGAGAACATCAGCCAGCATGTATCCGAATTCATCCTCCCCCACCTGAGTGGCAGAAGGTTAAGTTGAAAGTTCAATCTATAACTATGCTTCGAGATGAGTGGCTAAAAAGGAGTAAAATAAACAGCACCACCAAGGTACATTCTGTATTTTCATAATATCTTTTGAACGGGGCAGAATTGACATAAATATAAAACTTTCAGATCACTGTAAAATCATTCTGGTTGTAACTTTGATGGATTTTCCAGCTAAAAACATGTCTACAGATTGTTCAGTTGAGTAAAATATTGACCTTGCCAATAAAAGCTGAATGTCCCCCTAATCTTGCTATTCCAACAGCAACATTAGCAGGAGCTCCACCCGGAGCTTTCTTAAAGCCAGATGATTCTGCTAATGAAACTCCAGATTCATTCGGCACGAAGTCGATTAGAATCTCCCCAAAGCAGACAACCGGGGATTCCTTACCCTGGGCTGCGTCCTTCCTTGAACTGAGCTTTTTCCATGATCCTATTCAATGGCTCTCCAGGTTAACAACAAAATAGCATTCAATAATATCAAAATCAACTTGCAATTTACAAAGGTAATTAACTAATAAAACATGTAAATACAGAATTCAATTGAAAAATGAAGTGAATATACTTATGGTGCTACTCTTAGACAGTGTCGATGAGGAAAACTTCCTGAAGGAGCGCTCAAGATTCACTTGGAAGCAACAACCTGTCCTCTTGAGACCCTCCATAGAGGACCGAAAGCCAATTGAACTGTAACTTCCATTTCTAAACCACAAATGCTTCCATTATATAAACTCTTAGAAACGGAAACTCCCGACATTTTAGCTTCTTCTTTCCCATCTCTGACTTCTCCCTCCCCTCCGATATCTTCTACCTCCGGAAATCAATCATCCATGGAGTATTGACCAACCACTGTCTCCCTCAGTATGCGTGGATGTTATTTTGGCCGATTATAAGGTTGATAATTAAATTAACATTTAACTCTTTGAGAAATAACTATTAATGGACTTTAATTATCCTTTTATCCAAAAAACATGTCTGACTAACGGTCAAGAGAAATTAAATTGGAAGGACGTCATAATTATCAAAATTTAAGAGTTAATTAAGGATTAATTTTACTAATTTGGATATGGTTAATGTCCCATGGGTTGTTCCTTCAATGCCACAACGGAAGGGAAAAGTTTACTCCGGGAAATTTTTTCCCAGTCGTTAGCAAGCTAGCAGCCCATAATTGTGAAGCCCATTATACTGGTACTATAACTATTTAGTCCTAATTTTATCATAATTATAATTTTTTTTTCCTTTTATTTGATAAATATACTGAATTATTGAATTATTTCTTTTTAAGAGTTAAATGTCCATTAAATTTACTATTTAGTATCCCATAACGGCAAAGGTAACACTTCAGGGATTAATCAGTATATTTACCAATTACAAGAAGAGGAAAATTATAATTATTGCCGAATTGGATGGATTAAACATAATTACGAATGACTACTAAAAATTTAAATGCAAACATATCTCATTACTGCCATTAATTACAGACTTTAAAAATTTTTGGATTATATATATAGGTCTGTGATCAAAAGGATACTATTTAGATTTGGAACATATAAAATTTTCATGTCTTGTAAATCGAGGACTACCAAGTAGCTAGCTGGTAAGCATTTTTCATGTCTTACATACATGTACATGTAATGTAATATCATCATAAACTGATATTTGATCGTGAAGAGTTCAAAGGACCCATCCCTGAATGAAGTTAGTCTCATTAACCATAGTTCTGCCAACAGAAGATCCTTCTGCAGCTTGAACATAGTGATGGTACCTGTTTAAATAATAAAACTTAGCTAATTTAGTACTGTTTTTAAGATAATGAACTTAAAGTTTGATAGATTATTAGGAATACCCAATTTGTAGGACAGGTCCAGGATCACAGTCCAAAGGGTTGGATTGAGAAGTATGCAAGCCAAAGTTGTTATTTCCATCTGCTGCACCAGAATTCCATATTTCTTGAATGGTCTTAAGACTTTGTCCTTCTGCTTCCAGCTGAAATTAATGTTCGAGTCATAGATTTAGAACTAATTAAATATTGCTATATATACATATATGATGACTGCGTTTAAGCTGAACCTTAAACTTCAGCTGCTTGTTTAAGTCTCCAAGGTGACGCTCCTGACAAATTGAAGTAGAGCAGAACCCATCATATAAACTCAACATATAATTCATTCATATATATTAATTTCAGTTTGTTTACCTTTTTGCGCAGATCTTCCATTTGCTCAATCATAATCTGAGTCTGCAGTTAAGAACAAAATAAGTATCAATATCAACTAATTAATTTATTTGGGAGCATTCCTTAATTATACAGAATAAATAAAAATAGAAAATTGGATAATACCCTGAATCATTATTTGGTTCCGGAAATGAAATAAAAAAAAAAAAACATTATTGGAATAGAATATCTTTACCGTTGTATGTTTTATAAAATTGAAAAATATTTATTCTATATAATAAATTGTTAAAAATTTTGAAAAATTTAACGAGAACTACTAAAATTAAAATAAAAAATTTTATAATGCTGGAATAAATTACCGAAAAAAATAAATAATTAGTTGTCGACTTACTATATACACACATTTATAAATTTTGCAGTTTTTGCATAATTTGGAATTTATTACAAATTTCATTAATTTTTATCAAATTTAGAAGATGATGATAATTCATGAATGAAGTGCATATGATGAAAGAAACCTTCTAATGCAAGTGATATATTACAAATAAATGAATACCTTTCTTTGCCTAGCCAGTGCAAGAGCTCCTTCAAGTTGTTTCTCAAGATTTTGTAGTTCCTTGACGCTCAGCGGGCCAAGATCTTCCCCAAGCAAATGCCTTATTATAATAAAACACAAAGTCACTTTTGGTAAATGTGATTTATCCATATTCTTAGTTACAATGGCTACCTGAGCAAATATGAATTAGACATAAAATGAATATGAGATTATTTTGTAGTCTTGGAATACATATATAATAATAGAATCACAAGTCTTACAACCTTTGAGTGCGTTGAAGAGACTCATACTTTGCCTTCAACTTCGCTACCTCTTGGTACCAGCTCTGCATTATTATAACCCAAAGAGAAAGAGAGGTTAATTTGAAAATTGCTACTGTACAATTCAATGGAGTACTCATTTTTCTCAAGAACAACACTTCCAGTTTCATTAAGAAATGTCAAAGTATATTACAGTACAGTACAGTTCAAGATTTTATCAAACACAAACCTGTGTCTCACGTTCAATGCTGTTATCTTGGGGAGTGAAGCAGCAACGTTGATACCGCTCAAGGGTTTTGGTCGTTCTGTCAATGCAAGTTATTTGATGTGTTTGTCAAATGCAAAATATAAGAGCATTAACTAATAATTTAACATATACTAGCTAACTAAATTTCCATTTCAGATCATAACCCAATGAACAACTTGCAAATATCTGAAAAGTAAGAGGCAATAGGTACTAACTACTGCTATACAATTGAACCGACTATAGTTTAACCTGTAAAGATTTTCTTAACATTTCATACACTAATTCTTAGTTAACATTTTAATTTTAATTATATTCACTCACTTTACAAGGTTGAAGATTCTTTCATTACTGAGTTGCGTTTATGTCATGTAGAAAGAAAGGATTTTCCTTTTTTCGGAAAAAAAAAATTGGAAAATTTCATGTAGCAGAAACCCAATTCTTATCTATGGAAAACAACCGATTCGCCTGATTCACATCCCTGGCTCGGTGCAATTTTAAGCAATAAATGCTTGCCATTAAAGATTATGTTCCTCTACGTGCAAAAAAAAAAATTACTATGTGTTATGGATCTAAGATTCATGCGCAGGAAGAGAATGGAACATCAAAACCTGAATTAAAAAATTCAAAAAAAATTTCTGGACCTTTTTAGTAGTGAAAAAGAAAAAGAAAGAGGCTAAAGATCCATAGTCCAAGATAGTAAGAGAGAGGAACAATATAGTCCAAAAGATTTAAGATCCAAAAATAAAAATTTCCTCAAAAAAAAAAAACTTGGAAGATGAGGTTACAGTTGATTTGCCAAGCACTTGCACTCCAATCGATTATGGAGTAAAAAGAGAGTAAAGCATTGGTATAACCAGAAGATCAAAGGATTAAAAGACATGGAAACGAATTGAGTTCCCGAAAGACCTTTTGGACTGACTGATTAGGGCAAGTTTTTATCTACTGATAGAAGAGAACTCCAAAATAAAGGAAACCCTAGATCTTGCACAGAGGTCCGAGAAGAACCTCCATGAGTGATAGGACTTTCACAAAAACAAAATGCTGATTTTCAGTCACATAAAGTTGGTGTTTCTGATCAGGTGAAAGGAAAGAAACAAATTGTAGTCTAGATAGATTATATATCCCTTCACTTTTCAATCAAACAGAACCCCAGAACCCAGAAGAGAGAGAAAAGGATTTCGAAAAGGACGATGAAACGTGTCGATCCGTCATTGGGAAGCAACAGAAAACACCCAGAATTTCAATCCATCTATCGATGCATGTCTGAAACGCAAAAGCCCAGAAGAAATCGTGGGAGCCCAACAACTGGAGTATAAAGCTAGAGGTTTCAGAGAGAAAGACTTGTCAGATCAGTCAGATGATCGAGAAGAAGAGCACAAGAGAGAAACCAAGTACAAATCAATAGAGCTTTGAGTAATAACGGGAAAAAAAAAAAGAAGCCTATAGCATTGCAAGAAAAAGAAAAACAGCGATATCAAATATCAAGAAATCCAGCTGAAAGGAGAAATCTGAAACCAAAAATATAAAACGCTCTTACACACTCAAAGAGAACACATCAATCATAGTGAGATTTATGCAAGTAGTTAATTTATCAAGAAAAGAGAAGTTCTAGGCAATAGAAATGCAAAACTCCTGTGTTTTTTTTTTTTTTTTTTTTTTTTTTTTTGAAGAGTAATGCTACAAGTAAGACGGATCAGGTCCAAGAAACGTACCCAGCACTACCAAATTCATAAAGCTTGCCACGACTAGAGAAGATAATAAGGGCAACTTCAGCATCGCAGAGAACAGAAAGCTCGTAAGCTTTCTTCAACAACCCATTTCTTCTTTTCGAGAAAGTGACTTGCCGGTTGATCTTGTTCTCTATCCTCTTCAGCTCAACTCTTCCTCTTCCCATTTTTGTGTCGCTCTGTCAATTTGCGTTCAATATGTGATTGGTATAATATATATATATATATTGATATGATGATTTCTAAACAAGTGCTTTATAAATATACTGAAACCGTGTCTTGTTGTGAACTGGGAACTTGGTGTTACACAAAATTGGAGCTGATGAGAACAGAGAGAATTAGAGAGGTGATGATGATAATTGCTTGTCTGTGTGAGAAGTGGAAGTTAGGGTAAATGGATATGGAACAGAGGAGGGACACTAGATCTTCTTTTACAATAAAATGGAAACCCAGCATTTCTCTTCTTTTTCTTATTCTCTTTTCCCTTTTAGTTTTAGCAACCATTTCTCTTTTCCCTCTGTGTAGTGTGTACCACAGGCTTCCTTTCAGTTTCTCCGTAAGAAATTTACTTTTTTCAAGTCTCCTTACTCGAGCAGACAAGACACGCGCTACCTCCTACAACGGTCAACAAGTCATGCCTAGTCACTTTCTTTTTCCTTAATAAATTTGTAAAGAAATACATTAAAAATCCATATAATCTCAATTTCGTGAATATAAATTCAAATTTAAATATCGAATGTATAAGCCCAAGGATGAACACACAGTACAGTAAATAAGAGTAAATTGCTACGTACTATATAAGCTGTTCCAAGAAAAAGACGTATCAAGCAATCCATCCACTCGGGAGAAAAGCCGACTGATCGGTCGTATCGTAAAATAATGAAATCGTGTGACATTTATTTTCCGATGAGATGGGTAAGAGCTCTAAACTGAATTATACTTGAGGAATTCCTACGTGGAGTCTTAGTAATCAAAATTAATTATTTGTCCTCTAATTGTCAAAATTTTGCATTAAAAACTATTTAATTAAGTACTAATTTAGATGGAGCAATTATTATATAATCAATAAATTCATAATTATCCGCTCCTATAATTACTAGAATTAACTTGTAGTTGGATTCTACATAATCATGGTTATGTCCATATCTTATGTCATTTTTTAAATATTCTTTATCGATAAAATACCCTTAAATTTTGAAATTATTACTTTATACCGTATTGAAATAAAAGGGATATTTTCGCCTTTTCATAAATTCTTTAATAAAAAAGATATAAAAATTAGACGAAATGACTTTATAGTCTAACGGAAGTAAATTATAAAAAAAATTTACTATATTTTTTGAAAAATAGAGAGGGAATAATTGTATTTTATATAAAAGCATCCTCTCTAGTTAATGATAGTTTGCCATTAATAGATTGCTGCCTATTCTCTTAGGGTGTATGTATTTAGTCAACAATGTCTCTGCGTACTTATATATTAAGTTAGCAAACCTTTTGTCTCCACCAATTACTTCTGTCTTCTAAATTGCTAATTAAATGCATATTATGTTATTTAGTGATTTGGTCTATCGGTTGGACCATGAATTCGATTTAGGTAAGAAATTGATTTAATTAGACCGAATTAGTAGATTCAATTGTGAACCAAACCTTTACACTCAACGGTTCAAAAGGAATTAAGATCTTACACATGAATATATTAATTAATCCCGCGTATGAATTTTTATTTTTAATTTAATAGATGATAGTATGAGTTTGTAATATAACTATCTCCCATGGAAAAAAAAAAAAAAAGAAAGAGGAAAAAAACTTCACTTTGGAAAATTTATTAACAGAGTGTCACGAGATGAACCAACTTACAGAAAATTAGCAGAATTGGCATGCACATGTGAATGGAGTATTGACTTTCCCAATGCTGTGAGAACTTATATACATATATACAACTAGCTATCCCTCAGAATTGGCCTAAAAAAAAAAAAAAAAAAAAACCTAACTAGAAAGAGGTGCAAATAGGATAAGAGTTGAAAAAGAAAAAGGTAAAACCAAAATGAATGGGTAATAGTCACAGCATTTAAACGTAATTTCCTTAGTGGATGGATCCAGCTACTGCCTATGGACAAGGACAAAGAAGCCTAGGGTGGGGGGTCCTAAATCCGTCCCTATTGCAATAAGGGGCTGAAAGAGGTGGTGGTGGTTAGGGCTTACCTTTTACAGAAAGCTTTAATGGATGAGTAGGGTTTCTTCAATGCAAATTTCCATTTCTTGCAATACCCTTCACTATCAGCTGAGCTTTTAAGCATGCCTTGGCTTGTTCTATTGTAATCAAAGGGGAACAAAGAGTAGACAGTCAAATGGGACTTGCTTGGAATTATCATTTGTCTCTTTTTCATATTCATGATTCATTTGATTTCTCCTATATATATATAATAAGGTGGTTCTTGAAATATTATTTGGTGGTTTTTCTTTTTGGCTTTCTAACTGATCTGAAACTTTGTATAGGGACCATGGGTCATTTCCCTTTCATGGCACTGCAACTCATGTGGGAGGTGGGGCACATGATGTGTGTGATGAAGTTTAGATTGGGATAGGATTCTCCATACCAATTTGATTATGATTTTACATGATGTGTGTGATTATTAATTTCTTGATTTCTTTTCTTTAAATAAGCTTGTTTGACGATAATTAGTATTTTTTCAAATTAAGGAATTTATTTAACAAGGCAAAGACCAAAAAATGGAAAATTAGACGCCCTGGCTAGTACTACACAACGTATCTTGTTAATTTAATTTTTATACGTCAATCTTGCACAAGAATTAATGTTAAATCTTATGCCAATAGGAAGATTTTTCCCAATGTGTGCGACTATAGACTATAGAAATGGACATTACAACTAGTTGATGGGCTTCCTCTTGAATACTTTTGGATCCCTAAAGAGGCCGGACCCAACATCGCCTATATCTTAGAAGCCCACTCTGAATATCCAAATATCCAGTTGCCTGCAGCTTAAGTTTACCGGTATCATCAGCTCAATAAACACAGCTCCTAAACTTTCAAGAATCTTCATTTCGGCGTTCGATACGCAAAGGGAGAGATGGCTGGAGTGTCGGAGTTGCAAAAGAGACCAGGAGGGCGGCCATTGGGTCCTCCTCAGAGAGGTCCTCCTCCTCTTCAACCTGTTGATCGTGAAAAGGTACCGTATGCTCATCTTTCTAGCTCAGTTAATTGATTTTTCTAGGGTTTTAAAGGACGCATATATTTTGCTCCAAATAAGGAAGTTCATATCTTGTGCGTAAGTTGTACATGTAGCTCAAATTCTAGGGTTTCAAAGCTTAATTCTCCTTCTCCCTGATCTTGGGCTTAATTATATGACTTAATGTTCTAATTTGGTTGCTCTTTGTTTATGACTTGATCAGTGATTAATGAAATATCAAAATATATGTTTCAAGCTTGTTTAAGTTCTTTAGATCAGTGTGGTATTCGGCTGCCATTAGCATTTATCTACCAATTTGTTAACTGACCTTCATTTGCATGTGTATGTGTTCTTTAGTTGATTGTTTTAATGTATTCTAATACTTATTTTTGTTCCGCCCTTCATTGAGAACGCAGACATGCCCTTTGTTGCTTCGTGTTTTTACTGAGGTATGTTCACTACTCTGAGCTCTTACCCTGAATTCTTCCCTTTAATTTTTTTCCCTTTCTATACTCAACTTGTTACATAGTTATGTGCGGACTCAGAATCATCATTAAGGAGGAAATGTGAGGGACTCGACACACGATCTACACCCCGATGGTGAATTGTAATATTATGTGATAGAGCATTAACTACTAACATTACTTTCCAATTCATTTTTTTTCAGTAACTCAGCTGGAATAGATTGCCACGTTAATAATAGATATTTGACCATCTTTTCCTTCTCAAAATGCTGTTGCTGAACTCGCCCTTGTAAATCTTTTTTGACATTTTTTTCGACATTTTTTTCTTCCGTGTCTATGGAAAAAATTTTGTGATGTGTAGTAAGCAAAGAGATAAAGAGGGATTCTATTCACTGTATTGATGGAACCATGCACAAGGAAAAAAAGTCCAATCAATTCTATGTTCTTTTATGATTTCTTGTAGAATCAAAAAATTTTTGCTAGAAAGAAAATAGGCAGCTTTGCACCTTATCTGAGCTTTAAGCGGGGTAATAAGTTCTTTGCTTAAAGATAGATTTTCCCTATCTGGCTAGCATTAGGAGCAGTTTCCTGTCTCCTTATTAACAGGAATGGTTATACTTTACTTCCCTACCCAAGTAATTGAATCTTGTCTCTGAGCAAGACTGGGGCATTGTACCTCCATCTTAGGCAGGAGCTCTAGAGTTAATAGTTTCGGTTGCTCTCATTATACTAGTGTTTCTAATAATCTCCTTTGAAGGGCTGATAGGTTTTATAGTTACTATCCTAGAAGCTATTGTGCTGCACATTACCAATGTAGCTATTATTGTAATGTCTAAACACTGCAATCTGTGTGCAAATCTACATGAAGGTTTGACTTGCTGAATTTCCTGCAGATAGGGGATCATCATTCCAAGGAAGAGTTTGCTGTAAGAGGCAAGGAGCCCAAGGATGAGGTTCAAATATATACATGGAAGGATGCCACTCTTCGAGAGCTAACAGATTTGGTATGTAAACATCATGCACCATTACTTTGCTTATAATCATCTAATGGAAGGAAATTTTTTCAGTGCCTTGAAAATTTGTATCGGTACGATGATAGGTAGGGAATGACCTGAAACTCGGTATTGCTGGTAAGTTTGTGAGCACGTTGAATTTAAGTACAGGCCCAAGAGCACCTTGAAACTTATCAGATTTTAGTGATCTCAACATTTACATATTCAAGTCTAGAGTCCAGATGTAGTTCTGAGAGAGGCTAAAACTGCAAGATGATTGGGAACTATTACATTGTTCAAGGAAAGATAAGTTGATGAGAGTTGTGCAATACCTATGTCTCACATTGATTAGAAGTTTCTACTTATCATTTCTCTTCAATAACCTCGCTTCCCTAATGATGATTTCTACTTGTTGCCAATCAGTCATACTCCCAATCGCAATTACCTTTATCATTGCTTTCCTTCATCCCCTCCTTCCCACCCTCTCTTATAGCCTTGTTCTTTTTACTATCCTGTAATGCTCTGGCTCATTGGGGAGAGGTTGGTCTGGCATTTCTCATGGAGCGCAAACTTTTCCTCTGCGGTAGTTTACTATGAAGTGGTGTATATGGAGCCTTTAAGATGTGGCATTGAAAAGTGAGAATTGGCAACTCTGTCATTTCTATTTAATCAATTGCATGACATTGGAAGTGCCTCAGGTGTTATAAATTATCTCCCATGTCTGATTTTCGGGTGCATGGCTGTGCCATATCTTTTATAAAAACTTATTTTTATGTTTTTCTGCAATTTTTTTCCCCACCAACTTTGTTTCTAGGCATTTTGGCTCCATGCTCATTGGGACCTCTTCACAGGTCAAAGAGGTGGCTCCAGCAGCAAGGAGAAGAGATGCAAGACTGTCCTTTGCTTTTGTATATCCTGACAAAAATGGCCGTTTTGTGGTGCGACAGGTCAGTCACTCTCTGTTTGCCGACCCCCCTATGTATGAGAATGAACTTCAGTTGCATATTCTCTATCATGTGCATGTATAGATCCCTTAAATTTCCTTGCCTATTTCCTTTCTCTTGTTCTTCCTTTCTTTTATCCTCTCACCCAGAACCAAAAAAAAAAAAAAAAAAAAAAAAAAAAGGAAGAAAAGAAAAGAAAAACGAAAGTAGATGCCTATTAGGTGAAATTAGAATCTTATCACTATCTTTATTACTATAAGCAAGGTGCATTGGCTGAGGTATAATTGAGATTCGCCATGAGTTTCTGATTGTGGAAAACTTCATTGTTTCCTGAAGGTGGGAACGACCATTTCTAATAGAAATGGGAAATTGGATGATGGGAAAACATTAGCTGAGCTCGGTTTCCAGGTAAAAGGGAATACCGCTTCTGATATATATATATTTTTATTCTAAACTAATTCACATTACCTGATGGTTGCTAACATTTGCGTCACCTCTGCAGATTGGAGATTATTTGGATGTTGCAATTATGTAGAGAAGTTTTCAAATTTTTTAGTTTTTACGGTGTATTATGTCAGTGCATGCATCGTTAGTTTGATTTTGGATGTTTGTGGTAAGATAGTAACACAATGTTGTATTTGCCAAAGTTTTTAGAATATTGTCAAATAGTAGACAGGTGGTGTTATCTACTCCGGCTTCCTTATTTCATATCTTGTTTTGTTCTGCATGTTGTACATGAACATTTTTACAATTTTACTTGGATGAGCTGCCGTAAGTTATTCGAACGTTTTTAGATGTTGGGGGCCAAGTAAGAGGCAATCTGCTTGATAATGATACAAGCTTTGGTTCATACTTAATTCCCATCTCAGTCGTTGAGATCTCCTCTTATCAAAAAGTGCTGTTGGGAAAGAACGTATTCAGTAGTTTAGATAATTCATCTCTTAATTTCAATAGCTATTCGATGCATCATTAGCCTGATGAGATTTATATTGCTTTCAAGTCTCTAACGCATTCGTAGATATCAATACCGACCCAATCTTCATTTGTAACCATAATTATCATTATATGTAAGGATAAAATTGAAAAAAAAAAGAAAAAGAAAAGATCATTTGTTATTTTTTAAAATGATCGATATCTGAAGTGATTTATATATATTTTGAGATGGAGTGATAGTATTAAAACTAGTGTATTCTCCAGCGGTAATGGAATAGAGCGAGTATTTTTTTTGTGGCACCGACTTGAGAGGGTAAAAAATTTGGTGATAAACAGCGGTTTGTTGTTTTTTTTTTTAATTGGTCGCCATCGTGTAGTTACTTTAGTCGGTCCCACACTCTATTGCAATCAATACGACATCGTCGGCATTGGTTAGTTTTTCTATTTCTTTTTTTTTTTTTTTTGTGAGAATGTTTTTCTACTTCTGTTCTTCCTAATAAACTGAAAACAGAAAAAAAAAATTTATCATCGGTAAGCATGCTTGGGAGAGAGAAGAAAAGCAGATTCCGAAAATGAAGATTGGTGTTCTAATCTAATCCAATAAACTCTCTCTCTCTCTCTCTTGTTTAGAATTAGGCTTTGACAACATTTGATCCTTCGAAGAATTGGTTTATAATTACAACTCTTTGCTCTCAGCATTTTCCTTCCTCTGCACGTTTTCCCACTTGCACTCCCATTCTTATCTCTTCCTTCAAATGCATTCTCGCTAGATCTCTTCTCGTTTTCACTCGTAAGTTCTCATTTCACCCTCCTTTTATCCTGTCTCCCCCTTTTTTCAGTATGTGAGTTTGTTAGTTTTTGATTATTAGGTTTTCATAGGCAATGGCGTTGAAGCGGGGATTTTCTGGTACCGGCATCCACAGGAACCGAGGTGGAGCCGGAGGCGGTGGATCTCGGTTGCCGATTGCACTTTTCATTTTCTTCTCTATTCTTGCGCCGTTGATTTTTTTTGTTGGCCGGGGACTTCATACAAATGGTTCGATTGGTTAGCTCTCTACTCTACTTCACTCGTTAATTTCAATAATTTTATCTGTATTTGGTAGATCTCATTTTCCATCTCCAGGAATAATTCATAGCTGCTGTTAGTGTTTGCTTTAACGCTGAAATTGTGAAGCATCCAAAGTAATCAAACTAGACGAATATTGTTTGAAGTTCTAGTGTCTCGTGCCATTGATTTGATTACGTATTGTTTGTTTTCATTATTGCTCTAGTTGCTTTTGAGGCCGAAAATATGCTGAATTTTATCCCTTTAGCCATGGGAAACCACCCACAATTCTCCAGATAGTTTGCAGGCAATTTCTTGCAGCTTTATTTTCCTTTGGAAACGGGCAGGGGAGAGTGGGAACAAGTTAGATTTCTTTAAGTTGTGGCCACTTCCCCAATAGATGCACCGTAGTTGGCTTATGCATGACAAATTATTATATCCTATGTCTATCTATGTCCTCAGCATTTTTGTTTCAAATGTGATCTCATGTCTAGCTAATTTACAGATATTATATTTATGCCACCTATAGACTCTGAGGAAAATGTTTTTTGTTGTTGTTTTACCATATACATAATATCTTCTTAAATATCTGTTTGTCACTATGATGTTTAATTATTGCGATCTATGTGATTCTTTGCCTTTTATGAAGGGAACGACTTTACTGACTCTGGCATTCTGTCCTAGTCTATTTGCTGGGGTGATCTTATTTAAAGAGGAAAAGAACTTCTTTCTTTCCTCTCAAAGATGGGAAATTTATTAGCCATTGCTTTTTCGACATGTACTGTTCTTTTTTTCCCCTTGTCTATATGCACATATGCATGCTTGTTACTCTTTTCTGGTTATACAAACTTCATGAGCAGCTTACATTTTGCTGTGTTCATATGCATTCTGGGAGAGAAGTTGCATATAGAATTCCAAGAGCAAGACCCAAGATTGTTTTGGCAAGGAATATTGAAGACAGTTGTCAACGAGTTCAATGCCCTTTCTACAATTGATATTTGATGTATTGTCTCAAAAAGGGATTTAGTGTTGTAACTTACTTCTGGTTTTTGGTATGTAGCCCAATAATAGTGTTCATGCCCAAAGGCGAATGAACTCTATATTCTCAAGTTCGCAGCTTTTATTTTGCCAGTTTTTACCATTCAAGTGTATTGTTATCTTAATCCATTCAGATTAGAGTGTGGAACTGAACCAAACAGATAGATTTCTGTCCTGAATTCTTACAATAATCCATATTCCTCACTTCAGGGTGTGGTTATATGGTCTGCTGCTTTCTTATCTTTGATTTTTCTTTGTTGGGATCAGGCATTTGAATCTTTCTATCTTCATCCTTTTCACTCTCCCTCTTTGAGGCACCCTCAATCTTATCCACATGCATGGCGTATAATGTGGTTGATTTGCTATTCCGAACATGCTATTCCAATCAACCGTCATGTTTTAATTTTCGTTGTCATTATACTTGTAGCACATCAATTAAATTGATCCAACCTTTGCTGTTATCTTTTAGATTTATAAGCAGTTGTCTGAATGTTATTCGCTTGCTATTTTGTTGAGCGTGTGAGTCCTATGTTTAAAGTGATTATTACTGCCTCTGCAGATCAAAATAGTATCCCTGTTGGTCCCAATAAGCAGGTAGCTTCTTCAAATCGTTGTCATCTTATCCTGTTTATATGTTAGATAGCAGGTTTTACCTGCTGCTTCTGTATCACGTAAAAAAGACAGACTTGGTTGATTGGTGCAGGACTTGGATTGGAGGGAACGGCTGGCCTTGCAGCATGTTAAATCCCTTCTCTCAAAAGAGGCAAGTGCCAGTTGTTGATAGTTTGTTTACCAAAAGTCCATATTTATCAATTTCTTTATTGGTGATTGTATGGTTTTACATTTATATTTTTAATTGGACAGCCTTCTAATCAAATCAACCTTATAGGTCATTGATGTTATCAAAGAAAGCACAGCTGATCTGGGACCTTTAAGCCTTGATGCGTTCAGAAAAAACAATTTGCCAGCTTCATGGAAAGTTGTAGGTGTGGAGACATTAGTCAAGAATACCAGCACTTCTGAGGTGAGGATAAGTATATCATATCCTGGCAATCTGTTGCAATCATCTGTATGTTCTGCAATATTTTTCCCTATAAAATTTCTTGCCAACTTCTTTTCTTGTCATTGATTGTTTTGGGTTATTATCATTTTTATAGCCAAACAAACTAGCTGCAGTTGCCAAGCAAGAGGCACCTAAGAGCAAAGGGGATGACTTCTCTGGTAGCGGTTTTTCTTTACTCAATTCTCTTGCAAATAGTTACTGACTGCATTTTGGTCTAATATGAATCTGATTATCCCTGCAGATGATCATTCTCAATCCATTGACTCACCTGCCAAACTACTTCGAAGGGTAAGTATCATTCTTGTAAACATTACATCGTAGTTGCTCAAGTTCTGAAATCCTAGTATCTTAATCCTAGAAAAATCCATGGGACTTCAATATGATAATTAATTTGATATGAGTTTTCATTTTAGTTATGTTTCTGCCAGTCTTAGTTGTAATTTTTATTTCCTTGAAATTCTACAGCAACTGAGAGAGAAAAGGCGGGAAAAGCGTGCCGCTGACTTGGTACGACAAGACAATGAAGTGATTTTGAAGCTTGAAAATGCAGCCATCGAACGCTCTAAATCAGTTGACTCTGCTGTTCTTGGCAAATACAGTATATGGAGGAAAGAAAATGAGAACGAGAACCCTGATTCAACAGTACGCATAATGCGGGATCAGATGATAATGGCCAGGGTGTATATCAGTATTGCAAAGATTAAGAACAACCTTGACTTGCACCAAGAGCTACAGACTCGACTTAAAGAGAGTCAGCGTGCTGTAGGAGAAGCAACAGCTGATTCTGATCTGCATCACAGGTGACACAATTTTGGATGTCTCCGGCCATACAAGAGTTTTTTATAATCTGCGTTGTTTCCTTATTTCCATGTTGAATTATGATGGGTATGGAATTTATTTGTTTTTTGATTTTAGAAAATTTTCTAACGTGTATATTATTCGTGTTTAGTGCTCCCGAGAAAATGAAAGCTATGGGCCAAGTGCTGTCAAAAGCAAGAGAGCAATTGTATGATTGCAAATTGGTTACGGGAAAGCTTAGAGCAATGCTTCAAACAGCAGATGAGCAAGTTAGGAGCTTAAAAAAACAGAGCACGTTCTTGAGTCAGTTAGCTGCTAAAACAGTTCCAAATGGAATCCATTGCTTGTCTATGCGCCTAACAATAGAATATTATCTTCTTCCTCCAGAGAAGAGGAAGTTCCCCAGAAGTGAGAATTTGGAAAATCCGAATCTTTACCATTATGCTCTTTTCTCTGACAATGTCTTGGCTGCCTCTGTCGTTGTCAACTCAACCATCACGAATGCCAAGGTAATTCCTTAGTCTGTGAATTGACTCAACTGCTGTTTTTTTTTTTTCCCTTCTGGGGGGAGAGTTGAGTTCAAACACCACTTATTTCTGAGGGCTTAATTTTGGACTTTCTCTTAAGCCTTATGCACCATTACAGTGTGATCCTTGAACAATAATTTTGTGCAATCAAGTACCTGAAAAATAAAATTATAATAATGTCACCTTTTTTGATAAGTAAACTAATTTTCAGTATTAATTAAACCATTAACATCATTCGAATTATCACTGGTTATGCACTGATTTAGGCTTTGGAACTTTATAGAGTAACATTTTTTTTTCTTTAATTGACTCATAATCTTTTATATATCATTTGAAATTTTTAGTTTTGGATTTTAATTGTTTATGATTTATGATGGGCTTGTGGTTGATGTTTCCTTAAAACTACATACAAAATGCTAATTCTATAGTGTAATACAAATGGTTCTTGATAATTAGTTCACAATTTTACTGTTCCCTGACTAAAATCCCCTTTTATTAGCAATTGCTCAATGAATGTCAAGAAAACCGCGCATGATATCATGACATTTTTTGTTAAAAAATTACTGTATTGCACATGTGAAAACTCCAATTTTTCGCTAAAAGGAAATTTAGGCATAACACCGCATGTAGAAAAATGCTTAAATGTTCAATGAAAAATTTTGACTCCCACCCATTCAGAGATTCAGATTTAATTTAGCTTTTTGTTTCAATGTGCTTCTTGGCTGTACTGCAGGATCCTTCAAAACATGTATTCCATCTTGTTACTGATAAGCTTAACTTTGGAGCTATGAATATGTGGTTTCTGTTGAACCCTCCAGGAAAAGCCACTATACATGTTGAAAATGTTGATGAATTCAAGTGGCTCAACTCATCCTACTGTCCAGTTCTCCGGCAGCTTGAATCTGCTGCAATGAAAGAGTATTATTTCAAGGCAAATCATCCAACCTCTCTTTCATCTGGTTCTTCAAACCTGAAGTACCGGAACCCAAAGTATCTTTCAATGCTGAACCACCTGAGATTCTATCTTCCCGAGGTCTATCCCAAGTTAGATAAGATCCTGTTTCTCGATGATGATATTGTTGTTCAGAAAGATTTAACCGGACTATGGTCAGTAAATCTGGGTGGAAAGGTGAATGGGGCAGTGGAAACCTGTGGTGAAAGTTTTCACCGCTTTGATAAGTATTTAAACTTCACAAATCCTCATATTGCAAGAAACTTTGATCCAAATGCTTGTGGATGGGCATATGGGATGAATATTTTTGATCTTAAAGAGTGGAAAAAGAGGGATATAACTGGCATATATCACAAGTGGCAAAAAATGGTAAGTCTTTGAAACTTTATTTGTTGTTCTTATTATATGTAAATTATGATTTCTTTTCATGGCATTTTAAAGTGAAGTTTTTGTTTACTTATTAAAATCAGGAGTGAAATCTGCCTCTGTTTTTTTACGGTTATTAAGTGCATGTACAATCTCCTTACGTTCTGATATTCTTTTTTTATTTTATTGGAGACCAGAATGAAGATAGAGTTCTCTGGAAGCTCGGAACATTGCCTCCAGGTCTAATTACATTTTATGGTCTGACACATCCGCTTGAGAAGTCATGGCATGTCCTTGGTTTGGGTTACAATCCAAGTGTTGATCGGTCAGAGATTGATAGCGCAGCTGTTATACACTATAATGGCAACATGAAGCCATGGCTAGAGATAGCAATGACAAAATATCGGACATACTGGACCAAGTACATCAAGTATGATCATCCATACCTTCACAACTGCAATCTGAGTGAATGAACTCGACCAAATTCGCTAAGGTACAGCCAAATGGTCTTCATTCTCTCAGTGCAAATACGAGTGTTGATGAACTGATTTAGAATATGAGAAGGAATGCAGTTGAATTTTCTGCGCTGCATTCCCTTCTAGTCCATATTGTTTCTTAATTGTAATTCATTAAATTTGTTTTTCACTGCCCCTTATCCATTTGAACTAGGTAATAGAGATTATGCATTGCTGACCTGTAAAATATCGTACAATGCAGTTCTTTTCTTCTTTTTCTCCACACGCCCCCCCTTCTATATCTTTAGAGCTCATGTTCGGTTTCGGACAGCACCGGTAAAGCTTTTATATAAAAGTGAATGTGTTGTATTCTTTTTACAATGACCTACTAATATGATGGATAATTTTTTTTTTCTTTTTTTTCTTTTTTTTCACTGCCGGTTAATATCCCAAGGGGTGGAAAACTTAATTGGTTGGCTGCTTCAGTAAGATACTATTTCCGTCTCCCAGGTTGGGTTGGGTCTTAATCTTTAATTACGTGTTGTTGGGTTCTCTGCATGAATCCTTGTGGTAGGTATCACTTTTCAAATAGCTGGCGTGAAAGCGTTGCTGAAAATTTTCTTGAAATAGTTTTTCCCCAGAAAAAGATGCAATGAGGTAAGGATTAAAATTTTTGGCCCAAAAAATTAACTTCAAACACAGTTAGTTGAAGTGTATACATTACATGTAATTGAAAGATTCTGATTCTCGCAATTCTTTAGAATTGATCTTTCTGCTATCATCTCGCACAGACACAGTCAAACATGGCATTATCGCTGCTTCCCATTATCTCCATGACTGACCTCCACCTAAAGGTACTGAATTCCCTTTGGCAAAATTATTCAAACGTACGGAAACGTGAATGGTGAGAATGGCCTTGATATTTATTATTATAAAAATAAAATTCTCTAATAATTGGTTTGTCTGTTTCTTTTATTTATTTATTTATATTTATTTTCTGGTGAAAAAAGCAATGTTTCTTTTATTATTTATTTAATTTAATATAAGCAGCAGAACACCCTCGGGAAAGGAATCATGTGCTATCATCTTTTTATCATTTTACTTGGTTTTGTGGGCACCACCTGTGGACTGGTCAATCGTTTTTATTATTATTATTTAAGATTCATTTGGTAGAATATAGTTTCTAACTCTTTTTCTCTCTCTCTCTCTCTCTCTCTGCATTTCCTAGTTAGAGTATAATACAAATTCTCCTTTTCCTCAAACTGCAAATTCGCAATATATATATATATTATAATTTTTGACTGGAGGTACAAATTCTATCGTCAACTTTTAACTCAGCAGAAGCAATTAATTTTGTTAAAAGTGATATTTCCTTGATTTAGTTCATACACAGCCTTGCATTTATTTAATCTAATTTCAAATTGAAAATCAAAACACAATATTAATATTCTCTTTCAGGAGATCTTCATAGATACAATATACTAATTATTTTGCTTTCTGCCTCGTTTCAAAGATATAATTCTTAATATATATATTATTTATTAGACACAAATCAATCGAAAACAATCAATCATATCATAGATTCAAATTTAAACCAAAAAAAAAAAAAAGAGCTTAAATCTCACACTGCTGAAAATAATTAGTGTACTCATAAATCTTAGTCAAAAAACTTTAGAAAAGTGGTAAAAAGAAATCTATCGTAATTGAAAAATGTACGTACAAGGATCAAATTGATGGTGAATCACAAGATATTTGGCATGGACAAGATTTGATCTTTACATGGTATATGGGTCTCAGCTGCTTTTGAAAAGGGTGTGACGTTGATCCACCTCCTTCATAACCTACACCTTGTATGGTGGTGATGGAAACATTACCGAAAGTACCTCCACTGATTCGCTACTTACTGGATTTATTTTTCTCTGGAAGCTTTGGAATTTTAATATACAACCATCTTTTCTTTATCATGAAGATGGAGATGGAGATGGAGATTTAATCAAATCAACACACTTTTTTTTTATCGTTATTGTCCCTCCACTACTTGTAACTTTTGGGTAGTTGAAAGGTTACCTTCTATCTACCTCACATCACCCATAACATTAAAAGGTTTTTTATTTATTTTTTTGGGTATCAGTTTCTCCTCCAAAAGCTATATATGAGAATCCAAAAAACAAAACAAAAAGAGAGGTATATATGGCCTACATATATACAAAGATATACAACAGAAATAATAATGCACATGCAAAGATATAAAAAATGAGTATAGCTATAGCGTAAAAAATGTCCAGCAAAATTGGGGCTTGACGAAGAATTTGCTTATACAAATAAGGAGGCGTGGAAGGTCTTGGGCACACCTGGCTGAAGCAAAACCCAAAGTAGCTTTCTGACTTCCTATATCTATAAGCCCTAGCTAACATTATATACTCATTTTTCTTTATTTTATATGTTTCCTCCCATTTCTATGGTAATTATTAAGTTAATGTCACTAATTATTTGATTATGAAATGTAACAGAATGAGAAGAAGATTAGTCTATTAATTATTTGAGGTTCATGTGAGGCTGTCCATAATTTTAGCATTTTGTTATTTTCTCTCCAATAGCAATCATTTAATATATAATACAATGATAAAAAAAAATTGGAGAAATAAGAATAAATGTAGGAGTAAAGAGAATTAAAGGAGGAGTTGTACATATGCATGCAAAAAAGAAAGAAGGTCGAGGCAGCAAGAATCTGTGGAAGCCCAAAAACAATAGTACACGGAATCCATCTTTAATTTCCAAATATGAAAATTAAAATAAAATAAAATAAAATAAAAACAAACTCTCTCTCTCTCTCTATATATATATATTTGTATTCGCTTTATTCCTACAATTTCCTTCTTTCATTCATATGATTCTGTCCAACACTAAGACTTAGTCACAGAGACCAACTGGCCTATTTTGTTGGTGTTTCTGTAGCCTTTTTCTCGCAATACCATCGGCTATATGTTGTTCTGTTGCAGCCAGGTTGTGAACACATCTAGGGTTTTCATGTCTGCCCTGTAATGCTTCTGTGTAAATTCTAGCAGAGTTGACCATGTGAAGTCTGGGTACTTCCTTGGATTCTTCAAGTCTACCAAATTATGTACTGGTTTCACTACCTTCTCCATCTTTGGACATAGAAAGAAAGCCAACGATTTCCTTTCTCTTCTATTATTTACCACTGCTCTGTGCAAGCAACTCTTAAATATCCCATTTGATAGAGCCTGCAGGAAGAATCCAATTAATTACTTATTCAACTATTTCAAATATATAAAAAAGAAAAATGCGAATGCATAAAGTCTTTCAGTTTTTTACCATGAATGTATCGCCAATATTAACAACAAAAGCTTGTGGATCCGGTCGAACAGCATGCCATTTATCATCGACGAACACTTGCAGGCCACCAACTTCATCTTGATGAAGAATCGTTAATGAGGTTGGGTCACAGTGAGGCCCAGTTCCAAGAGTTAAGTCTGGTTTTTGGCAAGGAGGATAATGGTTTAATCTCATTATGGAATCATTTTCTTGAAAGAATTCTCTAAAGTATGCTCTTCCCACTCCTAGACTTATCCCCAAAAGCTCCATAATATCAAGGGACAGATTGCTCATGGCTTCGCAATATTCTTGGTACACCTGTCTATATATTATATTCGAAAACAAAATAATATATGTTCAAGATTTCAGATTAAAGATCATTTTAATTAGAATATTGATATATTATGCTCACCCATAATGTTTGAAATCTGGTCCCATAACGTTGATGAAATATTCTTGGACAATGTTGGACAAGTTATCGTCCGCAGAATATCGGAAAGAAAGAGTTTCTTTCCACGGAAGTTTTGAGGAGAACCTGCTTGTGAAGCTGCTCGCATAGCCACAATGCTCTCCTATCTTTCTTTGAGCTCTCTGCTTCTCTGCAAGTGGCATACCAAAGAAAATGTCCATATACTCATGAGCTTTAGCTATAAGCTGCGAATTAACTCCATGATTAACGACTAGAAAGAATCCATGCTTCTTGCATGCCTCATTAACAAGCTCTATTGCTTTCGCCTCAGCTTTTGGGTCTCGGGACAAGAAACCACCCAAGTCGATAGGCGGAATCTCAAGTCGTGGCGAGTCAAGGCATGGTTTCTCGTCTTCAGGCCAAATGAACTGAGAGGGTATGTTAGATTCATGTTGAAGAATCAACGCGTCGAAAACCAAAGGTTTCTTCTCTTGTTCGACATGGTCTGCTCGTTCGGGAGGTTCAGGAGGAGACATTGCTATTTTTCAGTTAATGCCCTAGCGATCAAGAACCGGCATGTATATGTATATATATACATATGAAGAAGGAGATAGGAGAGGGGGAGAGAGAGTGTGTGTGTGTGTGTGTATTTTAATAAGGGGGTTGGAAGGGAGAGGAAAGAAAAGCCAAGGCCGTTCTAGGTTGAGGTGAGTGAACAAAAGCACGAGTAGTAGAATCTTATTGTTTTCACTGTTGCGTCATTCCTCTCTAGTCTCATACTTTGTCCTCGTTGCTTCAATTTCTACAATCATTTGCTACTATTTTTATTTTATTTTTGTACTTTTTTTATATCAAATTTTTAAATTTATGAAACTCATAAAATTTTAAAACTTTTTATTTTTTTTCTATCAAATGTAAAATAGAATTTATTTTATTCCCTAAGCAATTACAGGGTCCTCTTTGTGGGATGCCAATAAAATTCCCACCAATTCTGGACCTACTTTGCTATAACACTATTTTTCTTGGAGTGGTCTAGAAATTAATTAAAAGGAGTAAATATATTTGAAACAATGGCAAGATTAGAAACATATTGAGGGAAAGCTAGAAAGGTTACTTGCAAGAATTCCTCAATTAGAATCTTGATAAGCTCACTCAGTTCCATTTATTAGGAGACATGTCCATAATTTATTGCCTCAAGGATCATATCTTGACATTATGATTTATTTAGATTGAAACTTTCGGAAAAAGTTTTTTTTTTTTTTTTTTTTTAATTTCTGCAATAGCTAAATAACCTTTTTACCTCCTAAACTCGTCATATGATCCACTGGTATTATTAGAGGACTAACGTAAGGAGAGTAGCCAAGAAATTTTTACCTCAAAAAGCAAACGACATAACTTGAGCTTTCATTTTCATGTGAAAGAAGGGAAAGTCTCAACCCAACTGAGCAGATGTTGATTGACGATGAGAAGGTACCTACCTTTTCTATGTCTCAGTGTATGTCGTTTCAAATTTACAATAAGCCATATATAATTACATAGTAGAAATGAGGAATGAGGATGCGTCAATCCAAATTTATGTATAGTCTGTTCCAATATTATATACAGTTCATTCCAATATAGAGCACAAAACCATGTTCTTACAAATCCAATCAATCGGAGAGAAAGAGAGAGTAAATAATAAAAATTGCAAGATTTCATGTTTTGTCCCATCAAAAATAACAAAAAAGATAGATTTCAATCATTTAGTTCAATTTGCATATTCTTGTTGTCTTTTTAAACACTCTTATATTGTAAGTACCTCTCCCCTAGAAAGGGTCAGTCCACTTGACCCAAAAGAGATGCTTCTTTTCATTTCACTCATTATAAACCAAAATCTTGGCAAATTGATTAAACTAATATGATGATTTTTGGAGAGGCTAATGGCTGACCACGTATCCATTTCCTTTGCTTCATTAACTCAAATTCACACACACACACATATGGATGAGATGCTCCCATTCAAAACCGAATATAATGCTAACACCATCAACATACACTTACTTTGACATTCCGAAAAATTAATTAATTGCATTTGGTAGTTACATATATATAGTGGCCCTATGGGAAATGGACATGTCTTGTCTTGTTTATTTGACATGCATGCATGCACATTCACAGGCTAAAAACCGAAAGAAACAACAAAGCTTGCATCCACAGCGAGATTCACAATGTTGTTTCTCTTTTAAAATCATTAAATAAGCGTCCCTTTAATCACTCTAATCGCTATCCATAGCTCCATACACTTCAATATTATCACTTGATAATCCCCTTAATATACAATAATCTTCTAATTTGGTATTTTTGTAACTAAGAAATAGTAAAAGACAAAACGACATATAGCATTTGATCAATGATTACCCATAATTAACCAATTTGGGTTCTGCAGATATATTATATTGTTATATTTCTAGTGATAATCATATAAAGCAATTTTGGATTTTTACGTGATGGAACGAGTTGGCAAAACCGTTACAGTTTGAAGATGTACTACTGTGTAAGAATACTAGAGAAAAAAAATTAAATTTGGTAATACTTTGTCTTGTTGATTTTTATTTATTTTTTGTTATTAAATTACACTAATTTATTAAAATTGGCTTAAACACTGATAATGGTAGGCCTAATTTAAATTGGATTGGTTCAGAATCAGACACCGTAGTGGGCTTAATATGCTAAAGACTGTAATATTAACAACCCATCTGTCCTTGGAAGTGGCCCAACATTTGCTAGTGTAGGCCCATGAGTCGCGGTGTGCATAGGCCCAAAATCGTTAGAAGAGAGTTGCCTGCCACGAGACTCCACATCCCTGTGTAATATTGCATATTCATAACGCTTCCCAATCTTTCTCCGAGCTCTTCACTGCGCAATCAAGGCATGCTTTTTTGTTTTTTCATGTTCAGGATAAATTAATAAAATAACAACTGTTAAATATGAATCATCTGTTGAAGTTATTTAGCCAAAATATAAAAATTTACACATTAATCACAGTAACAAGACTCAATTCTGTCCTCTGTCTTCTTGGTTCTTTCTACTTGGAGATCATCAACTCATTTATCCATGACTGGAGAAAGTAAGCGCCCGTTAAAGAAAAATGCTTCCAAATTCCCCACAACAAGTTCACACAAAGCCACGAAAGATTCTGGCGTGAAGACTGCAATATGTGGAGATAGAACAACATTATCCAATTCAAAGAGCTCCCTAGGAACATTAGGTTCATTCTCGAACACATCTAATCCTGCACCTGCTATTTTTCCTTCCATCAAGAACCTCACCAATTCCTTTTCATCGACTATAGCTCCGCGTCCAATGTTAACTATGACGCCTTTCTTTCCCAATGCAGATAAAACTTCCTTATTGATCATATGGTGGGTTTGATCCGTTAAGGCACAACAGATGATGAGGGCATCACTGTTAGCTGCAAGTTCAGAAACATTGGAATAAAATGGGTATGGAGCAAAAGTCTTCTTCTTTCTTGAATTGTAAGAAATAATGCAGCCAAAAGCTTCTAATCTTTTAGCAACTTCTAAGCCTATGCCTCCCAATCCAACTATCCCTACCCGCTTCCCTCCAATCTGAAATTGACATTCAGTTAGATGCATACATTCAAAATGGACGACGACGAAGAAGAAATATTAAAAATTAATAATAAAAATAAAAATAAAAGAGGAATATGACCTTAGAAGCGAGGGGATAGTCCCCTTTGTTTACCCAAAGCCCCTGCCTCACATACCGATCAGCAGCGGAAATCTTTCTCAAAACATCAAAATACAAGCCCACTGCGGCATCTGCACCATCGTCGGAAAACACGTTACCGGCATTGGTTACCGAAATTCCGCGTCGGCGGCAGGCAATTAAGTCGATATGGTTGATGCCAGCACTAGCGGTGACGACAAGCCTGACTGCTGGAAGCCGCTGGAGTAGGTCATCGGTCACAGGAGATGCACCGGAGCAAAGTATGGCTTGGATTGAGTTGGAGTGTTTGGTTAATAATTGATGAAGAGGGAGCGGCGACTCCCATGCTTTCAACAACTGATATTTATTTGACAAAAAATGATCCTCTCCGAGGACCGTCACAACTGGTGGTGGTTTTAAGATCAGAACTTGTGGGAGATCTTGAGATTGGCAATTGCGATTCTTTTCTTGATTGTCCATCAATGGCGAGTTGAAAAATGTAGTCTGAAGCGCTTACTGCTCGGATTCAACTGCTGATGTCGCTAATTGTGTCCAAAGATTAACAGGTCATTTTCAATAGGACCCATAAATTTACAGCTGCACACCAACCTATGGTTGAAATATTTGAATCGAGATTTCCTTTTTTCTTGAACGAACAAGATTCTTGATTTGTGTTCTACAAACGTGAATGAAGCTATACAAAATCATAGACTACAGAACTACAGCCAATCTTTTCAGGAAATCTCAATAATCAATCTCACAAACAGAGCCTTTATTATAGTCAACGAATATTAAAAACAGAAGAACTAGAGCAGCAATTGTAGCATTCAATCATTTCTAACAGGAGAGAGTAAAGGTTTATTAGAAAAGAAAGCTTCCAGATTTCCTATAACAAGTTGACACAAATCCATTAAAGTTTCATTGGTATGGGCAGCTCTGTGCGGACATAGCACAGCATTGTCCAATTCCACGAGTTCTTCAGGAACATTAGGCTCATTCTCAAACACATCCAACCCAGCACCTGCAATCTTTCCATGCATCAAACACTGCACCATTTCTTGCTCATCTATAATTGCTCCGCGTCCAACATTAATAATCACTCCGTCTTTTCCCAGCGCTGATAACACTTCCTTGTTAATCAAATGGTGGGTTTGTTTCGATAATCCACAGCAAATAATAAGACCATTGCAATTAGCTGCAAGTTCACACAAATTCGAATAGTATGGATAAATTACAGACGGTTTCTTCTTCCTTGAGTTGTAAGAGATACTACAGCCAAAGGCCTCTAGCCTTTTTGCAACTTCTAATCCAATGTTTCCCAATCCAACAATACCGACTTGCCTGCCTTTTAACTGATCAAATTCATAATTCATGTTAATGAAAATGGAAATTCAATAATGATAATAATAATAATAATAATAATATCTTTCATATTTCAAAAAATTTGTACTGAAAATTTTATAGAACGAAGAAAAGCAAATTCTAACCTTAGAGCCAAGAGGAGCGTCTCCTTTGATGGGCCATGAGTCTTGTCTCACATATCGATCAGCAGCAGAAATCTTTCTTAATACATCAATCAACAGTCCTATTGCTATATCTGCAACATCTTCAGAATACAAGCTTCCAGCACTGGCTATGGGGATCCCTCGTTCTCGACACGCTTGCAGATCTATGTGGTTGAGACCGGCGCTTGTGGTGACAAGAACCCGGAGTGACGGAAGCAGCCTGAGGGTATCCGCTGTAACTGGACAGGTTCCTGAAGAAAGCAGAACTTGGATAGAACTTGCATGAGGGATCAAGAATTGATTGAGAGGAAGAGGCGACTCCCATGCCTTCAGGAAACGGAACTTTAGGGACAATAGGTCCTCATGGAATTTGAAGAGAGGTGGCGGTTCAAGGACTAGGACTTCTGGCAGCAGGTTTTCTTGTTGATGATCATGATTTTGAAGAGTATGGCAAGCCATTGATATAGTTGGAAGAATCGCAGATGAGAGTATTCCTTTCGTTTTGTCTATCGTTCTTGTAGCCGTAACTCTATACCCCAGACTCTTGCAATGTTTTGTTTTGTTTTGTTTAGTTTTTTTTTTTTCCCCCCGGGTTCCATTCACAAGATTCTTACAAGTTCCAAGTAGACAAAGCATTCTATTACAATTTAATTAATTAATTAATTAATAATGCGATAAACGGGATCCCACCTACTGTAACAAGTTGATTAATTAACTAATAATGTGTCAAATAAAGATAAATATACAATCAATAGACAAAAATATTTAAAGTTCAGTCTAAACACCCCAAATTAGGATAATGGTATCCCTTCAAAAGTTTGAATCCCCCTCCAACAGCCCTTATAAAAATAAGTCAGGATTATTCAGTGCCCATTTAATTCAAATTTCAATTAAACTTTTTTTGAGTTTTGGATCCATAATCAAATCATAATAATAATAATAATTGTCTAAAAAAATAATTACTGCTCAAACAACCATAATAAAAAAAATCATCAAATAATTAAACCATAATCAACATCAAACATCATAATTACACAATCAATGCATAATAATCACAATCACACAAACCATAATCAAACTATAATTTTCCATCTTCAAGTTATGACTACATCATAGCAAATTAAAAAATTCTATTTAAGCATTTAACATACATAATAGAAATACAAAATGTGAAAACTTAAACTAGTTAATCATGATTTTAGTCGCTCAAGAAAAAATACATACCACCTTTAAGAACAAGATTAATTTTGATTTGGGATGAGAGCAAGTCATGTGAAGAAATAAGAAAAAAAAAAAAAAAACGATTTTTTCATTTGTTTGGGTCGGGTTAAAAAAGGTATTTAACCGACCCATCCAAACAGAATAAGGGATAGACATCCCTCAAATTGACTAACTGAGCCGATAAGGAAAACCCATTATAACCCTATATTTTCAACTGGTTCGCTTAGGGCTTTGCGCGATCCTGTTAACACCCACGCAAATCACCTGCCTTATTTGACACTTTTGAACAAGAGCATAGTCATCTGAAACACGACCCGAGTATGTTTAACACATACTTTGAATATATACTTCTCCACGATTTATGCCTTATATGTTAGATGCTTATGTGCCATAAGCACACAAAGAATCATTGTTATTCAAAACCACAGCCAATCATTAAGAACAAATGATTATTGATGATTCCGATTATACAGAGCCCACATGCGCCTCAATACTTTTAACAAACCTAGCACTGAATGATGATAAAACAACATTTCTTGATCTTTTCTCCTCCATGACTTCTTGATCCCGTCACCTTTTATATCCTGAGTGCACAGAAGCGCATGACAATCGCTAAACACACCAAACCATTTGCAACTACGATATGGCAATTTTTTTAACTTCTGGTACTACTAAAAAGCATAAGAAAAAGTGCGCATAGAAATTACTCAAAAGGAATCAAGTAAACCTTGCTAAACTTTTCTTGTCAAGTAATTTGCAATTTCCATATAAACTATACAAGAACGAAACCCAAAACAGAGAAATGGCGTGATTATAAGATAAAACCACATTTAAAAGAATGGCAAACACCTAGACAAAGAAAATGGTAACTCTTACAATAAACAAGTAAACCATGATCAGAAAACAAGGTGTCAATCATGGTGACCAGCAGGCAAAAATTTCTTTAATAATGAGACGGCCGATTGAAACTTTCGTAAAAGTCATATTCTTCACTAACAGAGAATTAGTCAGAACCAGGAAAGAAACTAACCTGTGACTATAACATTCCACCAAAATCATCCATCCATGTATTCAGAAAGTAAAGGTTTGTTTGAGAAGAAAGCTTCCAGATTCCCAACCACAAGTTCACTTAAATCCTTTAAAGATTCTGGTGTGAAGACAGCACTATGCGGCGACAACACAACATTTTCCAATGTAAAGAACTCTTTAGGAACATCAGGCTCATTCTCAAACACATCCAGTCCGGCACCTGCAATCTTTCCTGAAACCAAACACCTCACCATTTCCTTTTCATCAATAATAGCCCCGCGCCCAATATTAACAATGACTCCTTTTTTACCCAGTGCTGACAAGACTTCCTTATTGATCATGTGGAAGGTTTGCTCTGTCAATCCGCAACAGATGATGAGGGCATCACAATTGGCAGCAAGTTCGCTGACATTTTGATAGAAAGGGTATGAAACATTTGGTTTTTTCTTCCTGGAGTTGTACGAGATATAGCAACCAAAGGCCTCCAGCCTTTTAGCAACTTCATATCCAATTCTTCCCAATCCAACAATTCCAGCTCTCTTGCCACTCAACTGGAATCACCAATCATCCAGAAAACATAATGTCAGATAGTTAGATGTCACAATCCAATCATAGTTCGGTGAGATTTCAATTTTAGAATTGTTTACTTAAGTTGCAAGTCATTTTCGTTTCCATTTTATTCAATGGGTTAGACTCCATCACTAACTTCACTTTTAAGAGTGCAGTGGCGATCACTTTTGATGTATACATGTTTGGCATATATACGCATGAGTAAGCAAACTCAATTATCCATTGAGGATGTCAGAAATGATGTTAGAAAATTGGCCTTATTCCAATTTCCTTGTAAAAGGATGTAAGAAATGGCTTTTTTTTTCTTTTTCTTAAGCAATTACAGAAAACGTCCTTTAATCAAGGCGAAGTATATAGTTTATAAAGATTGCCACACGATAAGATGTTGGGGGCAGAGATTTTAACTAACCTTGGCACCAAGAGGATAGTCACCTTTGGTAGGCCAAACCCCTTGCCTGACATAGCGATCGCTGGCTGAAATCTTCCTTAAAACATCGATCAACAAACCAACCGCCAGATCGGCTACGTCAGCAGAGTAGACATCGCCTGCATTGGCGATCGCGATTCCACGGCGGCGGCATTCAGCAATGTCAATCTGGTTGAGGCCGGCGCTGGTGGTGACCACGACGCGCACCGCCGGAAGCAACTGCAGAATGTCGCCGTTGATGGAAGCAGCACCGGAGACAAGGACAGCCTGTACGGACTGCGCATGCGCGGCCAAGAACTGATGAAGAGGGAGCGGTGATTCGTATGCTTTCAGGTACTGGAATTTAGTGGAAGTAAAGGATTCTTCTCCATAGAGTTGGAAAGATGGTGGCTTTTTGAGAATTAGCACCTTTGGGAGGTGCTCTGGTGATTCTTGAGGATCGGTCGATGCCATTTTCTTCTGGTTCTCTGACAGTGCTGCTGGCGGACGCCAGAACCACGGCCTTTGGCCTGACAACAGTCAACTTATCCCGAGAGGGTTGCTTATGATTTTAAGCCTTGTTTTGCGAAACAAAAATATAATAAGGAAAACAATGAAACTATTCCACGTCAAACAACCTGATATTCTTTTCTCGAATTTAGACTCTGATTATTTATGTGAAATAATTTATCGAAAAATATTTTTATTTTTTTATAAAATATTTAATAATAATAAATATTTTATTCTTAAATATAAAAAGATACAAATAAAATTAGAATGATATTATAAGGTATACAGTAGAAGATTAGCCTTTCCCGATGAAGAAGATCAAGACAACACTTAGATTAGCAAAAAAATTATTTAATTGTTTTCGTTTAAAAAGTTAATTTTTTATATCAAAAGATGTACACAACATCTTCAAATGAATTAATATACATAAAAACATTGAAAATAATTTATTTTAGTCTTTAAAAATTGAACTTTCATTAGTTCATAAATTATTAATATAAAGACATTAGAAAAGAAAAGGTAGGGAAATTTGTTATAATTATATCAATCATTTTTTCTTGAACTACACAAAAATCAAATATTACTGAATAAAAAAAATATATAATAAATATGATAAGACGTAGACAAAATTGAGCAGAAGAGTTGACACAAGGAAGGGACTTTACAAGCTGAGTTTAAGCATAATTACATCTTTCAATAATATATATATATATATATGCTTGGCCGCCAAGCAAGCATAAATTAGACTAACTAGGAAGGAACATAAGGTTCAAAAAGCGTTACACAAGGATTTGAATCATATTGCATGATATCTGCGGCGCGTTCAAACTCCTCCCTCAGTACTTTTATGCTGTACTTATCCACTACTCTTCCCAGGTCGTGAGATATCTCAAAGGGGTCCTCTATGCATATCAAGTGCCGATCATTCCCAATTCTCCTTGTCCAGTCCTTTTCCCGTTTACTGTGTAAATAAACATTGTGTTTAACAGTGTCAGGTCAAAGTTCTCTTAACAATAAAGAGCAAACAACATCTATCATCACAACTATTATATGCATAACAAGTGATTTTGCATTTTGTTTCTACCATCAAATTTATTGACAACTAAAGCCAAAATTATATCAAATTGCAAGGGGAAAAAAATTCCAAGTCTCAACTTTGTCAACACCAAGACAAGCCTTTTACATTATTATGCTAAATATTATTAACATAGATTGTCATCCAAGAATAGAAAAAAAAAAAACCTAAAGTGTGGTTAACTGATTGTTTTCCCGTGCCAAGCTGGACCCATATTGGACCAAGATTTACTGCCTGAGAGAAGCCTAAGAATTCAAGCCTAACCCTTTTACCAAGTGCAGTTAACTGACAGTCTGAGACCAAGTCAAGCCTAAGGTGAAAGCCCTTGTTCCAGCAAGGAATTTTGCAGGACAAGGTAAAGCCCCTGGACCATGAGCAAGTATAGGAATAAACCATGGCAATATATTTGCAAGAGCATTAATGTGTCATTTCATTCTCATGCTTGAGCAAAAAAAAACCCCAGTAAAGATGCCAAAGCAACATATCACCTGATTATGCTTCCTGTGCGGATTGATATAACAGCATTTGCATAATCATGACCATATGCCCAATAATTGAAAAATGCCCACACCAGTTGAGCAATTGTTTCCTTGTTACGAGATCCAAAACCACGAAGCTTTTCAACTTGATCAAAGTAAGCACATTGAATGTCATCTACAGTGACCGAATATGTTGCCTCCATTTCCTATAAGGCAGAAGTTAACATGAATACTTCATGTGGAAGCCAAATAAATTTATAGCATTAAGTAACAAAAGAATAAAAAATGTTTACACCAAAAGATGCCAAATAATATAAAAGTGAGACTTCTTAGGCTGGAAATCTGAGCAGTTGTCAAGTGAAACATGAATATCCATTGAAATTTTCTCGCTCACATGATTCTTGCGTGAACCAAACTTATATGCCATAAACAACCAGACCTACAACCTAAAAATTTGAAAATGAAATGATAAAGAAAAGAAAAGGCCAGAGCTTGCTAATAGCTAGAAGTTTTCTCGTCACATGTCATTGCTTGATGAGGTATTTATTCATTTAGTGGAAGAAAGAAACTCAAAATCTCAGTTCCATGAACAGTAAAATTTGTATTTTATGTAAGGAGTTTCCAAATTTCAGTTACAATAAAGCAACATTAGTGGGTTCAAAAGTACTCAGAAGCATACTCCATGCCCTCAACCTTAGAAATCAGGTATCTAGACTGTACTCCAGAGACATGATATGTAGAGAAAAGAGAATGCCAATGAACAAAAGATGGGTTAGGCCTAGCTGTGTAACTTTTTTGAGGAATTGACAACTGATGATAAATGCGATGGCACCTAATTAAGAAGCAAAATCAGAATATAGACCTGTAAGCATGGAAGAATAGCCGGTCTACGCTGTTGTAAGAAATGAATGCACATTAAAACATACCTGAAAAGAAAGAAAAATTAGCTAAACAAATAACAACTAAAGGAACATAAATATTTAAAATCTATTAAAATAGATAGCTGTACGTTTCCGAGTCTGGAATACCAAATAGTTCTCAAATGATAACTCACGCGTAGCTAGATAGGGTTCCATGATAAGTTTCATTAACTCCTCTGGATTTTGCCCAATGTTTAACTATAAAAGCCAACTGCTGCAACCTGACATCAATTTGTGCATAATCCCAAAGAAGCTTCGTATTCACAACAGCCAAAACATTGTTTATGCATATGTCACAAGAGATTCCAGTTACTGGATCCATGAGTTTTACTATGGGGACCCTAGCCCGTGTCAATGCCTGTTGAGAAAGATTAAGAAATTAAAGAGGTCATGGAAGAATTCAACCAAATGATGAAATGATCCCAAGAGAAAATAAACTTAGATTAATTAGTTTTCTAGAAAACAAAGACCGGGACTTGTGATGGACCTGTAAAATGAATTTTCAAAAGGTACCTCAAAGCAAAGAAAACATTATCTCATATGTTCAAATATTATTTATTTTTGAAATCACATTTTTAGTTCCAAAATCAAAAGACCTTTTATTCCACTAAAATGTAAGCATTAGTTCTACTTTACAAACACAAGGAAGAATTTTTGTAAGCAATCAGAAAATAATTAGTGCCAATCATCTCAGACTGATCTAAAGGCACAAATATCAAAATCAACATAAGAAGAGATATGACTCTCTTATGACAAGATCTGCAGCTTTACTACTGATATCACCGAGATTCAAAAGAGTAATTAATTCATGCTGTTAGAGTTATTACTCTATTAGTCTTTGCTTCTCCGGTTTACTTTTATGGGTTTTCAATATATTACGACCCATTTTGCTCTTCTTCAATATTCATTTTTTGCGTAAGAACAACTAATTAATCATGAGATATTGAATACCAAAGAACAATAAGAAGAAAGACTAGCATATAACTGGGAAATGTTTCAAAGAAAATCTCCGGATCCATATCAAGCATATTAACCGATATCCACCAAATATCCAAATAGAAGAAGCATCCAAAATTTAAAAAAGGCAAAGTTAGAATGAATGCTAAGGCAAATCATATGTACGGTTAAGGTTTAACCTAGTAACCCCTAGAGCCACTTTATGGTAGACAAAATAGAAAGAGAATTACTGTAAGGGGCATGTAAAAGCTGGTTTCCATGTAAAACAGCAGCCAAGCGTCACCAAATTAATTAGCCTTTTATCAATGGATTAACTAATGGCAATATCATTATGATACCAAATAAACTTTATAAATGCATGACTTGAAAATTTATAAAAGAAAGAAAATGCAGTTTTATCGTCTCAACTCACAGTGTCAACAGAATTCCCAGTAATAGTTCATGAATAACCTAAATGACAGCTCCAAGCAAAAATAATATCATTCTTGCTACTAGCACCACAAAATGATAAAGAACAGTTAACTATTTCCTTAGAAAATTCCTCTCCAATCTTCTAAAATGACTTCCTTTCCAAAACCATCAACAAGGATTTATTAATTAAGAACAGCTTTTCATTATTTAATGTATTGCAAATTGAGATTTACATAAAAAAACACAAAAATAAGCCTAATTCTAAAAATTAGCAAAGAACAAAGTGTAAAGAATTTAAAACATGTATTTATGCATGTATTTGTAATTAAGGCTTAGTCTTCATTGTTGGTTCGGGTTTTCTGATCACTGTATAAACTCCAGTGATGGAGACATTTTAAAAGATTAGTGTCTGAAATGTTTTTTATCAAAAAGTCAAAACAATCTTATTCACCTGCACATTCTGGAGGTTATCTGATTGCAGTATATCTGCCAGCTTTAACAACACTTCGGACTTGTTAATATCTGCACTCTGAATGGCAAGACAGACATCAATATCACTCTTCAGAACCCCAAATGAGTTGGCACAAGAACCATAAACGTATAACCTAGCTTGAGGCCATTCCTTGTTCACTAGTTTCTCCAATAAGGATAACAGTTGCTTCTGCTTTGCTTTTTCTTCCTCCGGGGGTACTAATGACTCATAAATTGCAAGAAATGGAGCATTTAGCCTGTCTATGTCTATGCGACATTCCATTTGCCTTTTCAGCATTCTCATTCTTTGGCTAAGTGTTCGCTGTCCCCTGTTATCTGATCTAGACTCCTGATCATAAAACCATAAGTGAAAACAAGAAGATTTTGCAAATATTATTCCTTGACAATAAATCAGATTGTAACAATTACTTTCATTTTCACTAAGAAAATCTTCTGATCACGTATCATATCCAATTAATTAGTCCGACATAGACCATTACATAAAAGTTCACGGAAGATTGATATGAAACCTTTAAATATAGTTTGATGCAAAATTTTCTGAACATGATCACCAAAACAAACAGATATGCAAAAGTTCGGTTCTTCACAAAGAAACAACCAAATGAAAGGGAATAGAATTTACCTTCTCACGAGAATGCCGATTTTGCTTCTTGTCATTCTTTCCATCAGATTCACCCTCAAGCAATAAAGAATCAACAAGTTCTTCACCAGCTTCATCCAATTCGTGACCTTCATCCTTCCCGTCTTCGACCACTTCAGCATCCAAGTTCAGCATAGACTGTTCAACATCGGCTGCTGAAACAGAATAGAGATTACTCCCAGCAGGCGGGCCTGGGCGATCAAGCTGTCCAGTGAGCCCCAAATCTCTTGAGCGATCACCATCCCTTGGAATCTTATCCTCAGTACTAAAAAGCGCATTCCTCTTACTCAATTCACCTTGATTTCCTTTTTCCTTGTTCACATTGTAGTCTAACTCTCTCCTTCTACTCACATGATCCCAATTCCCTCCCCCTCTTGGCTTATTTGAAAACCCAGGAGGAGGCATTCGAGTTTCGTGCGGCCTGTAACTCCCTCCATGGGGCTGATTTCGCCAACCGCCTCCACTTCGATCCTGCTCTCGCAAATCGAAAGTTCTCAATTGTGAATCGAACTTTTGGTCACTTTCTAATCCATTTAAGTTTCTGGTCGGTAATCCTACTTCCAGCTCCTTTGCTGCATTTAGCTTTGAGTTCACATTCAATAAAGCCTCGACGGTTTGGATATCACTGCGAAAGGAACCAAACTGCAGCTTTTGCTCCACTTGCTGCTTGTGCTGTACACGATTATGAATTGTATTATTAGCTCTTACATCGGCGCCTGAAAACCCTAATATCTGAAGGTCATCGCCCAAGACTCCTTGCTGGTTTCCTTGAAATTGACCAGCCGCTAAATGGTTTCTAGGAGAAGGCCAATGGTTTTGGGGAAACCCAAGGAAACCAGGAAGCAAAGGAGCAGGAGAAAGATTGTGGGGCCAGGGAGGAGTGAGAACATCTCGGCCGTTGGATTGCCAAAAAGGCTGCGAGAAGGGGATGCTAGGGCCCACAGCTGCAACGGCGGGATCAAGAGCGAGAGGTTGTTGTTGCTGTTGGTGGTGGTGCTGCTGCTGTTGATATTGTTGCGGAGTAATTGGAACGGGAATTGGCAACTGAGGGTGTGGTGGTGGCACTGTTGTTTGGAGCTGATGGTTAGGCCTTTGAAGCAAAGAGAGCAAAAATTCTCCACCATTAACCGCCGGCTGCATCGGTGGCGCGTCGGCTCCGCCACCGGTCATACTAATGGGTTTCGGTAAGGTTTTACACTGACTGAAGCGAGACGAAGGAGAGGAGAAAACGTAACTTGAGAGTTTTGAGGATCGAGTTTCTGTTCACGTTCGAAAGACCATTGGTAAATCTTTTGTATTATTAGGTATATATACTGATACCGAAAATCCGTCTGAGTATGTTGTATACAATTACTCTTTATTCGGTCATCCCACTGCTTTTACAAAATCGATGCAGATTACAATGTAGTGAGGTCAATGACACATTATCAATAGGTGTTCGTAATTTCAGTGCGAGTTTGGAGGGTAAATTTGACAATTGAGATAGTATGATGTATTTTTCCTTCGTCTGGAAGTTGTCCAAGTTGGTGAGCTGTAAGCCTATAACCCAATCGCGGCCGCCGGAACATGTGACTCAATACTTTTCACGCGAAACTGCTGTTAAAAGCCTCGAACATTTTAAGAAAGCATCTATTGAATCCTCTACTTCTGTTTTTCACTTACTTAGATTCTGTTCTTGCTGGAGTTCGATTGTTGTTCCAATTTTGTACACAAACAATTTCAAAAATTATTGTTTTATCTATATATAGTGCTAAGATTTACTAATTGATTTTTACATTTTGAAAATTAGTTGTTTTAACGAATATTACTTTTTTCTTTTTTTATTTGTCTCAAACTATTGTCCATTTTTTTATATTATAGTCATATTTTCGATAACACTCATCAATTTTTATTTATTATTTCAATATAATAATTGATTATGTGTTATTTAAAATGTGTATAATAAAAAAGTTATATGAATAATAATTGCTATTTTTTAATTTGTGTGAGAGTAGACAATAGAATATTTTTTTGGAATAAAGGGATTAGTTGTTTTGTAATTTTTAGCTGTTAATTATGTAGATGACTTCTTATAAAATAATAAAAGCTAAAAGTTATGAATTAATTTTTCATAGACGTTATTTTAAATCTTTAAAAATTAATTCAAACATTATGCTTCGATAACAATATAAAAAGTAGCATAGTGTGTTTTGATTAATCAAAATATTAAAATCTCATTTTTTAACTCGTCAAAACACATAACCCTGTTTAAAAAATTATTACCGAACACAATTTTCGTCATTTTGTTCGTTCTTCCATTAATTTTCCCCTTTTTTTCTATTTATACAATTATAGAATAGGCAAACTAGTAATTTCCTTTATTTTTAATATACGATGTGAGTAGGATTGTTTAAATCATTTCATATTAGAAAGTGAACACAAACTATACGATGAAAATAAAATTGAGGGATAAAGTAATTTATTTTCAAAATTTAAGGATAGTACTTCTAACATCAAATTAAATGGAAAATCCATTTGATGCAACGGAATAAACCCTCGAGAATTAGACATATAATACACAAAAACGTGAAAGCGAATTAATTAATTTTATAATCACTCGCAATCAAATAATTATTTTCCTTTATTTCTATCCAAATAAATGAGTAAATTTTGAAAAAAGTTTGGCAGTTGCAGTAGAGATTATCTGTTAGATATTCATCGAACGACATTTTGATCAAGTCGAGAATTGAATAATGAAAAAGATATAAAAATTCGAGTAACGTCACGTTCGAATGACTATGAATAACATCACAACCGAATAAAGTTTTAATTTTATTACGTAATATTAATACTAGATATAAATTGACCGTAAAATATTTTATTTTCTTTATATTGATTTTTATTTTTCCTGTTGAAAAAAATATTGCCTTTCAAAAAGGTAAGTTATGGATTAAAATTTATAATTATGAAATAACACCACTTAATTTATTATTTGAATTAAAAAAAAAATGCCAATTATATTATATTTGGAAACGAACCTTAGAAAATGTCAAAAGCAAATCCAATACTTTCGGGATTTTTATTACCTTAATTAACCATTATTATTTCACTCAAATAAATAATAAAAAATAAAATAAAATAAATCTCATGCAAAACACAACAAAATATTTTCTCTTTAACATGGGCATGGCTATCTGCTGTGAACCTTTAATATGGCCACCTCCAGCGTCTCTAAATCAGACCCCTACGATCACCTCCACATTGCTCCTAACCTAGACGGCACCATCACTCGCTTGCTAACTCATCCAACTGTAGAAGCAAACCCAGAGGCGACCAGCGGTGACGCCGTCGTATGCAAGGACTGGACTTTAAACGCCCAAACCAAAACATGGCTTCGCATATACAGGCCTGCCAGATTACCTTCCAATGATAACACCATAGCTCGCCTTCCTATTATCATCTACTTCCATGGCGGTGGCTTCATACTCTTCTCCGCCAAAACCAAAACTTCTCACGAAAAATGTTGCGAGTACGCCAGCGAAATCCCTGCGATTGTCGTTTCGCTAGATTACCGTCTTGCTCCGGAGAGTCGTCTTCCGGCGCAATACGAAGACGCAATCGACGCAATTCTTTGGGTCAAGGAACAAATTGTGGACCCAAACGGAGTGCAGTGGCTTAAAGATTACGGCGATTTCTCTCGGTGTTACATCGGCGGCCGTGGAAGCGGTGGAAATATAGCTTTTCACGCCGCTTTAAGGGCTTTAGATTTGGATTTAAGCCCGCTGAAAATATCCGGGTTGGTTTTGAACCAACCGATGTTTGGCGGGGTGGAGAGAAAGAATTCGGAGCTCCAACACGCGGAGGATCCTTTGATGCCGTTATCAGTATTGGACCTAATGTGGGACCTATCTTTGCCACTTGGAACAGATCGAGACCATTCGTTTTGCAATCCGTTAGTAGATGGCCCACACAAAATGAAGATAGGGTCGTTAGGGAGGTGTTTGGTAACAGGATTTTGTGGGGACGTAATGTTCGAGAGGATGCGAGATTTTGTGACGATGTTGGTGGCCTCAGGAGTTAAGGTGGAAGCGCGGTTTCAAGATGATGGGTTCCACAACGCTGATTTCGTCGACGCGCAATGGGCTCTTAACCTTTTAAACAAAATAAAAGAATTTGTTATCTAAATTCTTTTTTTTTTTTTTTTTTTTTTTTTAAGAAATGATTTTATTTTCAGGGTTTCTCATGGTCACATGTTTTTGTCAGTGCTAATTCAATGAAATATACTTTATATTAGAAGCGGAGTAATTAATTTAAATTTAATTTAAAAGCCAATTTAATTTAATTCATCTCATTTATTATAAGAAATTATAAGGTATTTTTAAATTAAGATGCGTTCTAAAAATATTTAAATCAAAATATGTCTATTGGACAATATATAAATCATTGAGGTTGCTAGTGTGAGGTATGATACCGTATATTTATGGGATTCAACCGACTTAAATAAGATTTATGTTATCAATTTTTTGTTAAATTCTAATAAAAAATAAATTAAATTAAAAATATTTATTTCTCTAGTGACCTTTTTGAGGATGAAGAAAATGGATATCTCTCTCTCTTTTTTTTTTTTTTATAGGATTTTCTTTGATAACAGCATTATATCCTGAAGAAAAGTTGAATAACTTTTTACTTTTCGTCATTGCAAAAATAACAGTCACTGATCATTTATATATGTAAAAAAAAAAAGTTACCTTCTCATTTCATAATCTTCTAACTGCGATGATAAAAAAATTTAATATATAAACATATGACCATAATTTTCACAAAAAAAATTGATTATGCCTGCGGTTGATGTTCAGCTTTTGGGATGTTCTTCATATCATCAGTACCGGAATTTTCAATTGCAGTATTAGCGGCTTCAATTTGCGAATGGACAAACTGTTTTATAAGATTTAACAATCCAACCCTTCTTCTCGTATCAACAATTTCAATTCTGTGAAATCCAACTTCATCAAAATGAGCTTCCACTTTAACTCCATGATTCAACAACATCTGCACAAACTGCTGTTGCCTATCCACCAAAGGGTCCATTCCAAAACCAAGAACTAGGCATGGAGGCAGAAATTTCACCTTATCTTGATGCGGGCCTTCAAGAATTGGGTTACAGTATCGATGATCTCGATCGGTCCCTCTAGGCAATGCCAATTCCCATACCAGATCGATTACCGGTAACGGTATTACCTGATCCGTCGCAAAACGGACTTCTGATTCTGTCCTGTGTTTGCCGCCAAACATCGGCTGATTCATTATTAACCCAAGAATCTTCATTGGGGTTAAATCCATATCGACTGCACGTAAACCAGCGTTGTATACAATATTGCCTCCATTACCAGACCCGGAAACGAAGCATTTGGAGAAGTCTCCGTAGTCTTTAACCCATTTTTCACCATTTGGATCTAAAGCTTGTTTTTTCAACCAGAGAAGTGCTTCTTCTGCATCTTCATATTGGGTAGGAAGGCGGCATTCAGGGGCGAGCCTGTAAAGAACGAGAATGATAAGAGCAGGAATTGAACCGGCGACCCATTGACGTTCGAGGTGAAGAGCGGGGTTATCGGCTGAGAATTGAGCCCAAGAACAGCCATGGAAGTAAAATAAAATAGGAAGACGTTTCATTTTGGACATGCATTTGACAGGAAGGTAAAGGCGGACCTTGGTGTTTTTTTCAGCGTTAACCATGACGTCTTTGGAGAGAATGGAATCGCCGGATGTCGGATCGGCATTCGTTTTTGCCGATGGGAAGATTAGAAGGCGAGTAACGGTGCCGTCCGGGTTGAGTCTCAGGTTAATATGCTCGTAGGGGTCAAATTTCGACATCGTCGAATTTCGAAAAATGAATTATTGATAAGAGAATGTTTGCAGATGCTTTGTTCCTTGTTTTTAATTAGTTCGAACACTTTTGATAACTTCAAACCATTTCGTGCTCCTAAATCGGAAGTTTTTTGGATACCATTCACTTGCTAAAAAAAAAAAAATCTTATTGTATCTGTGGCCATAATCTATTTGGAGGCTCTCACCGTAAGCTCTTTCCCGTAAGAGTAAAGCTAATCGCAATTACATTGTAAAATTTTTTTTTATTAGGTTAAATTCATTTAGAGTAATTACCAATATATTATACTTTTCGTAAACTCATTTAACCTTTAATTACCTTTTGTTTGTTTATTTTAAAATTGCAATGTAAATGGAGATTAATGTCTAAATTTTAAATAGTTAAATATAATTTTCTATTTATATTAAAATATTGCTTAAATAATTATTTTTTTTTTTTGTATATTATTCAAAAAATTCATTCCATTTTTCATTATGAAGCAAATTACATTCGTGATCTTAATTAATTAACTTCAATTTTCATTTTTTAGGATTTATCAATAAAGAGAAAAAAAAAATGATTATTGTCTCTCTAACAATGTGTTGAAGGAGGTGAGTAGCAGCTTAAGTCTCAACAGAAGTATCTTCAATCGATCATTGTCATTTTTGTTCACCTTAATGTTAATATCCAAGTTGAATAAATCTATGTAGAATTAGTAACGATGTTGATCGAGAGAAATGCAATTTTCATATTTATTTTATTAGCTATTTTGAATTATTAATTCAACGATTTTCATATTGTATTAGTCATGGTTATATAGAGAGTGAAACGGCAAGTCGTGCAGTTTAGAATGTCTTCTAAATAATATATATATATATAAAAAAAAAAAGAGAAATCATATTGCATTAAATACCAAATATATATAGGAATTAGGAATTCAAATATTCCAGGTGACATCTCATTCGACATTTAGGAAATTATTATCCATGGAGGAAAGGAAAAAACAAAAAGAACATAATAAGCTAAGAAGCACATGCCCTATTAATAAAAACCTTAACCTCAGCATATAGAGATTCAGCTTTTGAAGGATCAAATAACTCAACAGCATGAAACCCATCCTCAATAAAACTGGACTCCACTTTCACCCCTTTGGATTCCAGCTTCTTTGCCATGTCCTTCTGCTTGTCCACCAGTGGGTCCCCTCCATACCCTCTTATATAACACATCGGCAGCCTTCCGATCTTCTCTTCGTACGACCCTTCAACCATCGGATTACAATACTCATGATCACGACTAGCATCTGTAGGCAATGCGAGTGACCACATCAGATCATTGGCCGGCAAAGGCAGTATCTTGTCTTCGATCAGTCTCATTTCCGATTCAGTTCTCTGGACCCCGCTAAAATAGGGTACGTTCATTATCATCCCTACCATTTTAATAGGTGAAAGATCCATGTCCAGTGCACGCAAGCCTGCGTGGTAGACTATATTACCACCTGAACTACTGCCCATTAACAAACACTTTGAGAAATCTCCATTTTCTTTCAACCACGGATCACAGCCGTCCATCCCCTTAGCTTGATCGCGGACCCACGCGATAGCATCCATAGCATCATCGTAGGCAGCTGGAAGACGGTGTTCAGGTGCGAGGCGATAATGGACGGACAGGATCAATGCTTGGAATTCGGAAGCCATGCGATTGCAAGATTCATGGAAAATAACAGAGGCAGGACTGTAAAGGATAAAGCCACCTCCGTGGAAGTAAATTATGATAGGTAGTTTGGCGTCTGGTTTTGCGTTTAGAGGGCGAAAGATGCGAATATAGGACTTGGTGGTGGGATTGAGAGAGACATCTTTGGAGAGAGAGAGTTGGGGTGAATTCGGTTCAGTGACTGGTTGGTCAACTGGAGGTACGTCAGGGAAAGGAGGGTTCCTGGTAAGTGAGCCATCTGGGTTTCTTGAAATTTTGAGGAAAGCGTAAGGATCCATTCAGGATTGATTTTGTGTTTTTGCTGTGGAGATGGAAGCATTGCTGGTTGCATATAGATGAAGCAGTTTGTGTGGAGGAGAACAAATCGGATCTTTGTGGTTGGAAATGGCAAAATATAGTTGAAAGAAATTAATTAGTCAGTAAGAAGGTGTAAGCGTTGTTCAAGTGATGTGATAATCCTGATAGATATGTGACATCAGAAACAGAAACATTGTTTTTTGTTTTTTCCTACGTATATTTTTCCTGATTTTGCTTGATCCTTTTCAGCCGGCCAGTCAGCCTTTAGATAGTTTCTGATTTGTCATAGGCACTAACCTAATCTTGCGGCTAGGCTAGGCTAGGCATTAAATCAAGTGAGACTTGATCCGATCTTAATTGAAGGGGCCTACAATATATGGATCGCGAAACAAGACAGCCCATCCATAATCACTGAAACAAAACTTGCTGCATTCAGTATATTTTTCATTCTGGTACAACGGAAGGGAAGAACGGATCATTACAGTGCCCAATTTTGCGAATTATAGCAGAACACCAGAACATATACGCCATTACATCCGGCATAATGTCACCATTAATACACTATCTGCTGCTGCTGCTGTTGCTACTTACGAGTGTCACAGTTTTAACACATCAGAAAGAGAGATCTAATTATGTACAGTAGTTTGATCGGTTGCTGTTGCAATATTTCTTTTACCATAGACTCAGTTATGCTCGATTTTGTTTTTTAACAGAAAGGAGCATCAGACACAGAACATCGTAATCAATGGGATCATAATAGGTAGTTTATATTGCAGCAATATACTCCGAAGATGCCAATAAATAAATCTAAATAAAGAGAGATTCAATTCCCATCAGATAATGAATCCTCTACCTTTCTACTGTATTCTATTCAGCATCTTCCCCACTGTAACAGAAGCCAGATTGAAGTTACTTGACTCATTTTTTCTCTTTTCAACAATTTCCAGTTGCACTGAAGTTTAAATTGCGACATTAAACTTTTCTTGCAGTTTAAAGGTGTGAAAGGGTTGGAGTTGGAAATGTACATGCAAGCATATACCTTATAAATTTAAAAGTAAAAATATAATGTGACGGCCTAATCATTTGCAAAAGGATAGACTGGGCCGAGATTTTTTTCCCTCTAGACTGAATTTCATGTTTGCCTAGATAAACAAAATGGACCACTTTTGAAAGGTGGCAGACAAGTAAAAAGGATATTATCTTCTGGCTCCAGTCCCTACAGTTCGTTCCAAAAGCCACAAAAAAGCAAAACCCTGCTCACTTTAGCAACAAGGGACTTCAGGATTCCAGCCAATATGTTGTTGATTCAGAGCTTTACGGTGGGATCGAACATCATTTGCTAAGCAAAAGCTATCACCTTTTACATTTACAGTTAATCCTGGAATTCCTAAAATTCAACAACTTGTACAAGCAAGCAAAAGTCTAAGTGACTCTCTGCCTAACAACGCTCAATAACATGTTAAAAACTGAAAATTCAACTGTAGGACCAGAGAAAGAAAAATGAGGAAAGCCTAAAATTCACAAAACACATGTATATTCATTTCCATTTTGACAAACAATTTCTACGAACATGATAATTAGAACTGGCCTAGAAAAAGCTACAACAGTGCACACTCTACAGTTAATTCAATTAAGAAAATGACGTCATAAATCAACTAAACTCACCTCACCGGGCCTTCTTCCGTGACTTGAATGGAAAATTGGACGGTGGCGAGGGTGAAAATTCAAATGGCAAGTGAGGTGGTTCTGCCTCACCCGAAAGCATCCCTACAATTTCATTCATCGTAGGCCGCTTGGTTGGAGATCTTTGCAAACAGAGAAGTGCAATTGTAATACAGAGCAGTGCCTGATCTTTATCCAATGAATGTATTAAAGGATCAACAAGATCCAAAAGCTTCCCATTGTAAGCAAGTTGCCTAGCCCAAGAAATCAAATTAGCCCTCTCGAATTCCGACATCGGTGAGGCGGTTACTTGCAGAGGTCTCCGACCTGAAACCATGACAAGAAGCAGAACACCAAAGCTGTACACATCACACTTCTCTGACAACTGGCCACCGCCGCCGTACTCGGGAGCAATGTAACAAACAGTTCCTCTCATACTAGGCGTGCTACTGACACCGCCGCTCTTAGGGATCTCTCCACTTGCCCAATCTTGACTATTTCTTCTTCCATTTCTCAATTCGCCACTGTATCCATCCAACCACCAATCAATGCTCCCTCTGCTCCTCTTCTTTCTCTCTTGTACAACATCATCATCCTTCTGCCACCATGAGTCTCCGCCATTACTCGAATTATATCCTCTCTTCTTCTTCTTCTTCTTCTTCTTTTTTGTAAGCTCATCGCAGAACTCTTCCTTCCACCATTCTTTGGGCTTTCTGTTTTTCTCCTTCTTTTGCATTCTTTCCTCATCCAGAGACGCCCACCATTCCAATCTTTTCTTGTGCTTCTTCTTTGGCTCAATTGTCATGCTTTGGGTTCTCAATAGATTGTTATCAACTGAGCTAGGAGACGCAATCCATTCACTTTTAGGTCTCTCCTTCTTAATCTCACTCCCAATCCACTCCATTACATAATCTTTCACTCTCCCGGATTCTGACCCGCCTCCATTGTCCTGTTTCCACCACCAGTCCCTTCTCGACCCTCCTTTCTTCCCTCCGTAAACTAAATCCTTTCCACCGTCAATACTAACTTTATCAAATGCAGTCTCTGAAACACTCCCTTTATCCACTCCCATCTCCGGGGACACTGCAGCAACCATCTCCGGTGATGCATCTGAATCTACAACCCTAACGGCAAAACTCTCTGGGGATCTATCAATGCCTACAGCAGTAGTACTATCTTCAAATCCAGTCACCACACTCTCCGTCTCCTCTAAAATCGATCCATTATCTTCCCCAACTACAAAAGCTTCCTTCTTTTCCACAACATTCTCCTCTGTCTTCAATCTCGCAAGTCCGAAATCACCAATCTTTGCGTTAAAATCTGCGTCGAGCAAAATATTACTGGGTTTAATATCTCCGTGAATCACTGGTGGATTACAGTAATGATGTAGATATTCAAGTCCTTTAGCAACATCAGTTACTAAATCAAATCTTTTTCCCCAATTCATAAGTTCTTCACATTTCCGATCTAGCAAAGCTTCCTGAAGGCTCCGGTTCTCCATGAGCTCGTACACCAAAATGAGCTTCCGTCTTCGACGGTCACAGGAGAATCCGACGAGATTGACAATGTAAGGAGAATTGAGAGAGGAAGCAAGAGAGAGCTCGTTCTGGAACTCGCGCTCCCCTTGGAGTAAACCATTCGGGTCCATAAGCTTGACAGCTAACGGCTGGTTTGTTGGAGGAAGAATGGCTTTATAAACGGAGCCAAATCCACCATGGCCAAGCCGGTTGGACGGAGAAAACGAAGCCGTAGCGCTCCGAAGTAGGGAGTAAGAGAAGCGGCGACATTGTTGTTGCTGGTGGTGGTGATTAGGAGATTTAAGGTCTGATGGAGCTGTACGGTTACGGGACAGTTTTCGATAGAAAAAGAAAAAGAGGATAACGAAAGAAAACAGAGTAAGAGTGAGGGCTCCAGCAAGCACTGGAGGAAGGAGGCGCAAATGATGAAAGTGGCGGTGGTGGGAGTTGTGGTTGTAACTTAGAGGCGGCGAGGCAGGGAGGGATCTAAGAAGGCGAGATGGCATGGTGTAAATAGAATTGAAACGGAAGGAGATATTTAGGATTTCATTAATGAAATAGAAACAGAGAGCATTATCTCTTCTTTTTCTGGTTCTGCTGGTCTTCTTCTAAACTTACTATAGTATGGTTATAACTTCTTTCTTCAGCTGTGTGTGTTCAAGAGACCAGCTTCTCAAGGTTTTCCATTCTGGAAGGATAAGGAGAAGTGTGTTGGGATGACAGCAACGCCGTTGGATATCGATGCTTGTGAAGCCAGTTGCTTTGACTTTTGGCTACACGTGTCGCCATTTGGTTTGCTTGTCATAGTCTTAATCTAACTGTTATGTGAGTCGGATTTTGTTGTGATCTAGCAACTAAATACTTCACCTGGGATGTATTAGACACGCGCCCTGTCATGGTCGTTGGATGTATGAGAGATCACGTCGAACATTGATCTTGAGCTTTTCCTTTAACAGTTTAATCGCGTTTGTGGGGTCCCTGAGTCAGCAGTTAATAATTCTTAATGATAATTCAGTACTACTAGTTATGAAACGAAGTGTTTTTCCAATTCAATAGTTAACGAATAACTATAACCTTAATGGAACAGTGTTTTTTATGGCTATTTGATTTTTTTTTCAATAATTAATACTAACAATTTAGCTTTACGGAAAAGTACATTCTCAAAAAAAAAAAAAAAAAAAAAAAAAAGAGAAAACTTTACAGAAAAATAGATTATAAAATAATTCTATTATTTTGTATAGAAAGATAATATATATATATACTAAAAATGTATTTTTAACAAAAAAAAAATATTTCAATGCAATAGACTGCTTTATTTGTTTTTTATTCATAGGAAGTAAAACAAAGTTGGCCCTCGTGCTGGGGGTTTGACCTTTTCCCCAAACTTGCTGTGGACTTTTCACTAGCCTTTTCAATTTGCAAAGACCAGATTGCCACACAGCCAGATGAATGGGATTTGATGTTTCAATATACGTCAAAGGGTAGTCTGAATAATTTGGTGGAGGGGCAGGAGCAGTGACTAGGGTAGTGAAGCAGCTTCGTAAAAAGATCTGACTAAACAAAAGAAACCATAAAAAAATGGTCTTTTAACCGCTTACGAGAAAGAAAATCCAGCGAGTAAAACAGGAAGACTGAGATCATGTGAGTCCCACCCACTCTCTCTCTTATTACAAATATACAAGTCTTCTTCGAACCCACGCTTGTCGGGGGAGATGAGCTGAGCTGAGCTGACCGGGAGTGTTGACATTTCCTAGACTGGTGTAAATCAAAGAATATTCCCTTTTCTTTTGTTTATTAAGCAGAACAGCTGGGTCTAACACTAATTTAAACCCATCAAATATTTTGAAAAGAATTGACAATGCAGGAACAAGAACGGAGATTGTGTGTGATACGAAGCAGAAGAATCCACAGCACAGCAACAAGTGTCGGCATGTGGCTTATTACGTGAAGACAAAACCAGGTTTGTTTTTGGCGCTCTGATACCCAACATAGGTATTTGAGACCATGGGTTGTTTTTTCACGTATATGTTAAAATTCGATTTCACGGGACCAATTCCTTGATCTGGATGAGATCACGAGTGTGCTCTCTTTTTCCTAACTACGGAACTATGGATCCTATGCTTCAGCAGAGTTCTTTCACATAAGTCCAAGTGTTTAATAACCACACGGCAGGCATTTCGGATTAAGAGTCATGAGAAACTGGGCGGGCTGGGCCCATAAGTTTCGAATCTGATCCGCAACGGACAAAAATAACAAAAATATTAGTCTGCAACCGACAGCTGCTCATCTGCAAGTGGCACAAACGATTATCAATTATCACAATAAAACGAATGCCAGAAATGTCTTCCGGAAAACAGAGAATCGTGTTAATTTGTACATATTGTTTAAAAGTATGTTGTGAATTCATGTATGGTATTACAGTTGACAAGGGAGAATAATCAATGCCGGTCACAAATTAACAGAATGAAGAATACCGGAAAAACACAAACAGTGTGCAAAATAAGTTCTCTCGACCTAAATCATGGACAGCAAGCCAAATGCTTAATTCACATTTTATTCTGCTGCAATTGCACTATCGAGGCTTTGCCCCGCCATTTTCTTGCACGCTATGGACTGGAGTGCTGGATCCACTTTTCTTGCTAGAGTGCCCAGTAAATGTCCTACCCACCAACTTTCCTGCTTTGCTCAAGCCGCTGCCAACAGCTCCAAGGCCACTGCCCATGATACCCACTCCAGCACCAACACCAGTTCCTACAAGCCCAACACCAGCACCGAGGCCAGTTCCAACAAGACCAACTGCTCCATCAAGTGCATCCATCGTGCTCCCTATGACTCCAGCTTCTTTTAGCTTCTTTCTTTCTTCCAGGATCCTCTTTTCTTCTTCTAGAGCAGCCAACTGCTCCTCCTTGTTAAATTCGTGGTAAAACACCTACAAATCCAACCCAAATATATGACCAGACACGATAAGAATGATTGAGAAAACAATTGGGAAATTATGTAGTCTCAGGGCAAAAGGACAAAAAAGGATATGATCACTTTTTTGTCTTACCTTAATTGTTATAGTGCCTCTATCCTTCTTATCCTTGATCTTCAACATGTCAAGTGCAGGTAGCAGTCTTAACTCCAGTTCTTTCCAAGTTTCTGCTTCCAGCTCATTTAAAGGCAATTTTACTATTCCCAACCTCTTGTCTTGCCCAATATCCTGATCAAAGACCTGTTGGAAAAGTTTCATCACATTGCTTATACAATGACTAATGGGCCTGGCATATTTTTTTCCTAAAAGACCAACTATAAAAAATCATAATTAGTCTCTCTTTTTCCAATAAAACGAACAGAACTGTGATTTCATCAATAAAACAAAAATAAAGAGTTTCTGTGAAAAAGCACATAAGCATTACACTCCCCAAAAGGCAAAATCGCATAGCATAAGCAGAAAGAGATGGAGTAAAGGAAATTTAAAACCTCAAGAGTAAGCGACTGTGTCTCCTTGTCCTCAGCAATCAGCTCAAATGTGTGATCCCAAACAGGATTGAGGTTGTTCTCAACTACATTTGTTTTAACCTTGAACATTGGCCGAATTTGTAAAACGACATAAGGATCAGATTTTCCAATCACTTCCATGTTCTTCAAATCACTAGCTTTCACTACCGTCACCGTAAGCTTTCCCTGTGGTTTTAGCTCTAGTTCACTGCATAAAATCCCCCAAACCAGGTCCACCCAAAGAAAATTCTTAACATTTATGTAATAGAGAGACATCCTACCACCACTATAAAGATGATGAGGTAAAACATTTTCCTATATTTTAACATATCAAATACCATGGCAGCAGTAATATTTTGCTTTTTATCATCATGTTAGAATAATAGAAGTTTTGAATATGAACATGCTGAATCATATACTGGCTTGATTGGGATTAAATCCTGAAAGCGTAAGATGACACATCATTTTCATCTAAGCATTCTGAAGTCAATTCAACAATTGGGCAGTAATGCAATGTGATATGGTTGAAGTGAGGAAGTGAGGAAGTGAGCAAAAAATCAAAAATATTATGTTACCTCAAATCAACAGGTATACCACCAATTGGAACAACAATCCTGTGGGGCCACTGAAGCATGTCTGTAACAATTGAATGCACAGTATCCTACATTTTGTGTAAACAGCACAGTAATAAGAAAACCTAATCAATGAGGAAAGATACCGCTGGGTGAGGGGGTATACAGGTGTTCTGATAGCAGAAGGAGAACTCACATCAATCATATCCGATAGCCCAGGAATGGCTGTTAAGCTGCCACCAACAGCTTTCAGAACATAATCGATTTTAGGCTTTGGCTGATAAATGAATCAACAATTAGTCATGTCCAAAACAAATGAAACTTAACAGTGTCTACAATCACTTAATAAATGTCTCATCCAATTCATCATGTACTAAATTTTCTAAGTCCGTAAAGTCAAAAAAGAAGGCAAATTCTGTTGTTGTGTTCCTACTAGAGCAACTTATCTGTCACACCTTGTGTCAATAAAGCCATTATCAATGATAGAGCTATGTAAGTTGTAACACAAAAATATGAGTCAAAAATTGTGAAAGCAAACAATATTCATCCTATGCTCAAAATCTCAATCTCATTGGGGTGGGATGTGAGAGCTTTGCTGGGATCTCCTCTCATTTGCAACCAAAGCCAATGAACCATCTAATGTACTTGGAGGGAGAAAGTAAGACCATATGTATTGACCAAATTGAATGCAACCATCAGGTTCAACAGTTGTACAGTATTGCAATCAAGCATATTAGGTTCAAGCAGAGTTAAGAACCCAGAAAAGTTTCGAGAGTACCTCAGAAAGTAGAGCAACAACAACAGCAGATATACATGGTATTTCCTCAGCAAGTTGGAAGATAACGCGAATAACAGTATAAACTTCAAGGTCTTTTAACTGCATCACATTGCACCATGGAGACATTGAGATAAATATTCTCATTGAGATTTGAGTGAATTAAGAGAAATCAACATAATCTGGTAAGTCATTTATGTAGAAACCTGAATGGGTATAGAGGCAACAAGTGCAGCTTCAACGCCTAAAATGATGCTTGGATCACCACCCCATCGAAAATCAATATCCATAATTATTTGACCCTTCTTGAGATTCTGAACACGAATACCTGCATTAACTAAGTACTTAAACGAGGAACACATGTAAAACGAAATGAGAAGAAGTGCAATTCAGTATGAACATCACAAGTGTGCCTAATAGTTAACAATGTCCTTATCAGTGTTCATTCACCTTCCTTGTGTTTGAGTATGCAACTGAGTGCATGTAAGACATAGCAACCCTAGTTACTAGTGTGTCTAATAGTTAATAATGTCCTGATCAGTGTTCATTCACCTTCCTTGTGTTTGAGTATGCATCTGAGTGCATGTAAGACATAGCAACCCTAGTTACTATTTATGGCATTATTGGTTGCTGAACCAATTATAACGTATCTCAAAGATGTAAGAACAAAGTAATAAAGATAACTAGAGCATTATGACAAATGCACGCAATAAAGAAGGGCCATCTATTGATCCATACCTTCAATCTTGGGTGGCACAGTTCCAAGAGAAAATTTGCTAAACTTTAATGAAGTAATCCCTGGAGGTCGATAGTCTTCCAATAGTGGTTCAACAGATTCTTTAACCACCATGGTAGCTGCCTGTGCACAAAACATCCAACAACAGTGGCATAATATGTAAGAAAAAAAACTTCCTTTATAGAGCCATTAAAGTTTTCTTAAGTCTTTCAACATCATTCTTCTCCCACAAAAAATTCCCTATTCCCCTTTTGCTTCTGTCATTCCCTTTTTGCAGATACACTTTACTTGTTAAAAGAAAGGAGGAAAACGGAAGGAATTGAATAATAGCTAATATTTTTGCTTGAAATGAAATTATCTACCTTATGGAGCGGGAAAAAAAAATCCCACAAGCAACAAAGCATTCCACAAACATTTGTGTAGACTAAAATAAGTAACAATAAAAAAGGCAAAAGGCTTACATCTGCAATAAATGGCCATAATTTGCTCAGTAGCTTGTTCAACCATTTCACCTACATGATGCAACAAAGCATGATATGATAAATTGGACTATGAATATGATAAAGGAGACTTAGCAACAGGTGAGATCCAATCATACAGAAATACGCTTTCTGATACAGAACATATACCTTTAGAATTCAAATAATGCATTACAAGCATTCAGAATAATTCAAACACAATATTCAAACTTATTCAATTGCCATAGACAATTTGGTGAAGCAAACTGAAGTGTTGGTAAACACTAGGTTAAAAAAGGACAGGTCATATTCAACTCTGTATTTCAATATAGAGAAGGTGGATATTAAGAAACTGAGTCATAAAACCAACTAAACTATAACTTTCTGGAAAAAAAGAAAGAGCACGAGGATGAAGAAAATCAACCATATTATGCTTATGATCATACCAAGAGAAATGTGATAAAAAATATTCTTCATTAGTTATGAAATTACTAAACTGCATACCTGAGTGACCAAAACATTCACATTTGGCCAAAAAAATATATTAAAAGAAAACATATGCCTTCATTTACAGGATTGCTAAGGGTTTTATCCACAACTGTGCTTGACAATGAAAACAATAGAATACTAAGCAAAAGGCAGACCTGTTCAAAGACAGGAAAAGATATCCATTCAGGAAAATTATCACCACATATTTTCTTCAAATCATCTCTGTTTAGGGACCCGAGGAGTTTTATATCAACTGCCTGCAGAAGAAAATTTATATAGTGAATTATAGCAATTCAAAATGATTTAACAAGCTTTAATAGTTCCATATAATAAAGCAAAAATTCAAGAAATATGACTGCAAAAACTACAGCTACTACAGCCTGGATCAGATAACCTAATCAACAATCTACAGACAAAATACATCAGCCACAAGCATGAGCCATCCCTTAAATATGATGAATTATAGTACAAAGATTTGCATGAATATAATTGAGTAATCAAATATTTTACTGAGCTAATTACCACAGAAGAACACATTCTCACACTCTTCGTTTAAACGCGCTTCTCAAGCTTGCATCCTTTGCCAATATATAGGTCAGAACCAAAGGATAGAGAAATAAAATTCTAATTCCCTGATATTGAATTCTTAAGCAGAAACTGACCTAGCTAATTAACTATCTATCATAATACTTAACAAAAGGCTTAATCGCCGAAGTTCCTATCCGAATGCTGAATGGAAGCGTTACTAATAAAATTGAGGCCAATTCACAAGCAACACCGCAAGAGCAGTCTCCAGACTGTTGAGACAAGTTCCAAAGCTCTGGCTTAGGTAATGAAACAAAACAGGGAGCATGATAAACTTAATTGTAAGAAATCAGCCAAGGAACACGAATTGAAAACGACTTGAATAACAAAATTAACGCACCTTCGCTACTCGCTTAGTGCTTCGGTAACTCATCATGTGTTTCCATCCCGCCATCACCCCGATCCCAAAGATTATCCCTAGAAAGATCCCAGAAATCAAACCCATTTTCCCTGGTATTCCTAAAGAAAATTCTCCTGAGAAGACAGAAAATCAATTCATCAGATAGAGAAAACCAAAATTCTCCATACAATTACTAGAGAAACACCAGACTTACAGCGAACCAGAAGTCAGACGAATGCTTGGAATAGAAAGAGGGGAAAGGAATTAAAATTTGGGGATCAGTTTTAAGAGAGGAAATGAAAGTATGAGTAAATGCTATACGCTGTGTAAAAATCTATAGTTTCTCTCTCTAAAGAGAATTGGTTTCTTGTGTCTTAAAAGTCTCTATCGACCTTTTGTTGTGGTGTGGGCATTTGCTCCACAAAATTGGAAACGAAAATGAAAAAGCATTGAAATGAAGGTCAGGTAGGCCAGAGGACAGGGTCGGCTTCTATCCCTCCCTCCTGCGTGTGCATTCAATTTCAATCTTCTTGGCATTCAATTCCTTGTTTTCAGTTTTACCGGTCTCTCCGTTTTTCGGTTCTGTTTGGTAACATCTCATAGTGTGTTCCGTTATTTGGGAATGTAAGAATAAGAATATGTACTAATTGCATTGGATTGGACCTCTTTCTATTTCTTCGCTTTCTGTTTGTCTGGGGCTATATCGAGTTCCTGTCCTTGTTCAGACTACAGCTCTTTCTAATCTCGATTTGGATATGTATTATTTTTTTTACATGATTTAGTATCATTTCCCCTTTCTATTTATTTAATTTTTAAGAATTGCGTTGTGTTTCATTGCACGTTACGACCAACGTGTTAAGGTTTTTTATTTTTTTGGGAGATGTAAATTATTTATAATTAAAGAAAAAAATTGGGAAAATTATATGAATACTTGAGATGAAAAGAAGAAACACTTTCAAGCCACTCTTAATTTAATTATTATTGCTCTGTTCAGTATTAACTTAAAAATATAATTAATTAGCAGCATGTGGTCAAGTTTCCGTTCAACGTGGATATTTTTATTAAAAAATTTATTGTGAGTTGATGATGGTGTATAAGATTTAGATGCGGGGCACGCCCAGGCTAGGGCCAAAAGGGCCGTGGCACCTAAAAAAAATTTAATTTCCAATGTAAAAATATTTTGAAAATAAAATTATTTTTTGGCCAATTAATTATTTGGGCTGATCCGCTATGGAGGGATAATTGCTGAAGATTCTGTATAGTAATTTCGAAGTATATGTGAATCATCACAATTTGGTTTCTCATCGAGTGCAGCTTCAGAATTTAAAACAATAAGGGATCACGCAAGCAATCTATCTTTAATTAGAATTCCAGTTGACAAAGCGAGGAGTAAAAAACCAGACTTTTTGATATTTTGGCAGCGACATTAATAATTCCAGTAACCAAATCGGAGACAAATAAAGATACTGTAACCCGGAGAAGAATATGATTATCCGTGGAAAACCGGGAGAGAGCATTCCGCATCTGCTTCCTGACGTGTCCAAACAACCTCTTACCTCTAGCCAAATCACCAAACACACCCTGAAGGATTCAAAAACGTTGGCCACCTCTAGTCTCTAGATCACCAGCGACGCTATAACAGAGTAACGCCGGCTACAGCAAACAGAACAACACATGCAACTCTGCGCAAATTAGTACCGTCCTTGAACCCATAATTCAGCGGGGTTTCTGATCCCCCGGCAATAGTAATCGGCGGGGGCTGAGCTGAGTCGGGACCTGGCGGTTCTATGTACGGAGGCGGCGGAGGCTGGTTAAGGCTGGGCGGCAAGCCAAGGCCGTGATTGACTTGGATCTCGAAGGCCAGACCATGTTGGCATTGGCTGCCGTCATCAGCATCGGAAAAGAAGTAATTTGGACCTTCAATAGTCAATGCTACAGGAATGGTCAACGTTTCACCGAACGCCGTGCTTCCGCCGCCGAACTGAAACGTATCGCTGTCCAACGCATCGTCCGTTGTGCAGCTCCCGAATGTGCTCTCGTTATAGGTCTGGATCACCGTCTGATTGGAGTTCGTGTTGAAAACTGCACGGATCGCAATAAGAAAGAAAAAGGGAAAGTTTTAAACTCGCATCGGCAAGTATGATTAAAAACACTAAATTAAAACAAGAAATAATTAATTTCAAAAGAAAAAGAAAGAATTGAATAAAGCTTACTGAGGAAGTCTCCTAAGTTGAAAGTCTGAGCGTCGGCCCAGGATGAATAGTTTGCCGTGGTGGTGTTGGTGGTAGAATTGAAGAACCAACCGGCGTTACCTCCGACAGTGTGGTTAGTGTAGGCCGTTGGACGGGTCTGTGATGCGGCCGCAGCGATCATTAGAGCTGTTATCGTTACACGCATAAATGTAGCCGCTGTCATGGCTGCACGGCGCGGTTTGATAGAATGACTATTTCGGCGAGTTTGTCCGGATTTATACTTGGGTTTAAAACGGGAAGCTAAAGGATGCGATCTAAGTCAATGGAGGATGGCGACGGTGGTGATTCCTGGATGTTGGACACGTGGTGGGTATGGGTCCACAAAAGGCACTTTAAACTGCTTCCTTGTTTTTTCGGTTCAAATATACATTTAGAATTTAGAGGTGGGAACTAGGAAGCAAGGAAGCATGATTTCAGTCTTTAGAGTTATTTTTTCACGCAAATAATATTTTTGTTTATATTTTAATAAGCCCCGTTGAAATTCATTTAACATGAATTAAAATGTGGAATATCTTTATAAATAAATTTAAATATATTTTTTTATAAATAAATTTTTAAGTTTGAAATAAATTTAAATAGAAAATTTGTTTACTTTTTATTTTAAAAAATACTCATGAACATGGAGATGAATATTTTTATAATAAAATTTTTAATTGTTTAAATTTTTGAAATTTATTTAAAAATTTTATTTTTATTTTTCTTAACCAAACGCAAAATATACTCTTAATTAAAATTTCAACCATCTGTTTTACGTTCCTTTACTTAAAACGTTTTTAGGATGAATAGTAACAAATTGATAAGTTATTGGTGCTTTAATTCACTTTTATAGCTCAATTAGGCGGTTTTTCGCGCTTTTGCACGATTATGTAATATATTTTTTTATATGTAAATTACATGTATTAAATAATTTACTTTTATCATCCAATCATTATCATTATGATTGGAATGTGTTGTTTAAAATTGAAATTTTTATTCTAACTAATGAGTGAATTCTTCGTGTAATAAATTTTAAAAAATATTAATATAATATTTATATATATCTAATTGAAATAGAGAAAATATATTATTGTATAAATATTAAATTCTAATAGAAAAAATAGTGAAAATTTATATCCAGTCGAAGAAATAATTTGAAACATATAAATGCTTACATAAATATGTTGAGGCTATTACTTTATTTACGGCAATCCATATCCGATATATTTTTCGATAATACATTTTTTATCTATATTTATATTTATTTGTTGTGATTTGTAAAATAAGTAAAAAAAAAAAAATAGAATGAGTATTTATATTTAAAAATTAAATAATGTTTGGGAAGAACAACGTGAGCTGTTATCAAATAGCTTAAAAAAAAAAAAGTGAAAGTCAATAATAAACTCATTTGAATGAATTGTCTAAATTTCTAATTTGAAACTTCTAATAAACTACTTAACACTCTCTCAGCTAATCGATATATGTTATTGAAAGATCATTATGCAAATTCAAAACATAAATCATGAAATATTGATAAGATGTGATGCTTAATAATCTCATAAAGAATTAATAAGAAAAATATCAAAGGTTATTATATTTAAAACTCTTATAAAAAAATATAAATTAGAGAGAGAATTTTTAAAGAGAAATATATTTTTTCTTCAAAAATTTATAATTTTTTCTCAAATTAGTTAAATACAAATACTTAAATATTAGAGACACTCTCTTTGTCTCTTCAAAAGAATTACCATGTCAATATTCGATAAAAATTTATGATTCTATTTTATTATATATAATGACGATGATAATGATTATATCTAAAAGTGAATTAGAGTATTATTGTAATTAAAATCATAAATAATTTTCAAAAAGGTTAATCGGAGATTTCTTTTCACATAATTTGCTATGCATATATTTTATTTATTATAAATAATAATTATATTAATTATTGCTGACTATATATATATTATTATGGGTTTGTCGACAAAGGCCCACAGAATCATTTCTTTTAATGGCATTTCCTTTTTTTTGTATGAATCATGAAGACAACATACCACGAACGGCAGAAACATCATTAATGATTGGATCACCATCAAAATGTCATTTTTATTTTAGTTGAATGTACGCGCAATGTCAATGCAATTACCATCAAAATGAATGTCACTGATTATAGAGTAAAAAGAGAATCTTTAGTAATTCGAGAATTTAATCATAAAAAATTAATATCCAAAGAGGCAGTGAGGCTGCGGCACACGAGAGATGCTCCTCGATCGTACATCATCTACTGGTTTCTATGCCATCGCCACACAGTCGCGTCGCTTCCAAGAAGACACGTTAGTAAATATCAGGGGATGTCAATCTATGTCATCATATCCGCCATGCCCTTCGATGACATGTAGCCAAGTCAACCCACGTCATCGACCATGTCATCTCCATTTTTGCCCCGTCATTGCATGACGCACCAGCAAGTGCCAGTCCATTTAGCCTCAACAATTCGATTATGGCTTCCTCTTGGGGCTTCGTTCGTAACCCATATTTGCAACCCCAACGCGTTCGTTTTGCAGCCCATATTAACGGGAAATTTTGTACTTTTTAATTGTAATTTTCGATTAAAACAATATATATCACTATAATCTATTTATCTCATTTTTTTGGATAAAGTAAAAAACATATATCTTATATATTGACAATGGTAAAAACTTAAGGACCGTTTGCAATAAATGAACCATAATTGTAGAATTTATTTATAAATAAATTCAAAGTATAATTCATTTACAAATGAATTTGTCATATTTGATATATTATAATTTAAAATAAAAAATTTAATTAAATTTCATAAAATCATATTTGGAATAATATTTAGATGAAAATTTATTTATTTTTATTTATTAAAATAACCTTGATATAATAATTTAATAAAAATACTAATATAAATAAATCATTCATATTCTATCATAATTATTTAATTAAATTTTAAAATTTCAAATTTTATGTCCTTGCAAATATTTAAATTTTATTTTTATTAATAGATTAAAATATATTCAAAATTAAAAATTTATTTATTAATATATTAAAATATAGTCATATACAATAGTAACTTCATACTATTATATTCAAAATTAGGATTCATGGTTTTCTTATTATTTAATATTTTCTTAATATTGAGCTAAAACTAATATTATTATTTTGCGTTAACATTAATTAATAAATCTAAATTGAAATTTTAAATGAGATTCTACACAAATTTTTCACATTAATTTATATATGATTGTTATAACATACCAAAGCTCATAACATATATGATATTTTTCTTTTTAATATTTTACTTTTCGATTGTTTTTAATGTATAAAATTTATAATTATACGAAACTTTAATTGTTTTTAAATTAGTTATTGAAATTAAATATTGATATACAAAACTCTCATATTTTAAAAATTACTATTTTAGATTAGTTAATATTAATAATGAATCAAAAATTGAAATTTTCTTTTCTTATCAAATTCAAAATATTTTTATATATTCTTTATAGAATAAATTATTTATAGGAAATAATAAACAATGAAATTAAAAATTTACTGAAAAAATTAAACATATTACATTTTACTATATTTAATATAAATTAAAATTAAAATATCTTTATTTTTTAACTAATAAATTAAAATTCTTAAAAATATTATGTTTTTAGCATATTTAATATATATCTTATTTAGTACAAAATATAATTTTAATTTATCCAATAAAATTTAAATTTAAATAGAAAATTAATATGACCATTAAAATTAAATTATTTTTATTTTTCAATTAATAAAATTAAAATCTCTTTAATGTATACGTAATTGCTTATTTATACAATAAAATTTAGAATGATTATGTATATTACTGATCCATGGAATGATTAATAATAGAAATGCACTCCACTTCCTTCCCTTACACGGTAAGGCAGGACAAAGATTTATCATTCTGAGAAAAAGAAAAAAAAAAAAAAAAAAAAGCACAAAAGCAAAAACACCTTGGAGCTTGGATATAGCATTATTACGCAATTAACTACCCCTTGCATTGTTTTTGACTGGGCAACCACAGGGAGGTTCTATTACTGGCCAAATCCACCTTCTCTCTCGCGCCCAAATCGCCTCATCTTTCGTCTTCTCCGATTCTCTCTTTGGGTTTCGGAAATAGAATTTTCTCTCTTCGTCGTTTTCCATTTTCCTTTCCCTTAATTAAATTATTTATCCAATTAGCCAAAGATTCCAAGTCGAATCAGACCGATCCATTTTCCAGAGGTATGTTCATTACATTTCTCATGCTGTTCTCCACTGAACAATGGTGATCGGAGTCTGATCTGTTTCCGATAATTTCTTTGATATTAGCTTCAATAGTTTTATTTTTGGTTTAAACATACCTTTATATTCGTATAATGTAGATATACCTGTTACCGTGTCCATGTTAGCGTGCCAGAGACTTGATTAATCGACTACATTTGTATCCTATTTAGCGGTATTCGTTGAATAACTTAGCTAACAATGCATGATTTTGTAAATATTGAGGTGTGGAAATGAATGTATGTGCCTCGTGAAGTAGATCCTTTGAATCTTAATTGAATATTTTATGTGTCGTTCGGATCATCAATTGCTTTATCCCTCTGATTTGGAGTTTCCAGCGGCCAGCTCCATGATCCACTGCTGGGCTGCTGAGAGTCTGTAGTGAAACCGAAGGAACATGCAAACATGAAATTGTATGTTATAATCGATTGGCAAACAATGATTGTCTGGAAAAGATAATGTCTGCTAGTTTTTATAGAAAAACTCAGTGTCTTAGCTGTCTTTATGCCTTTTTTTTTTCTTTTTCTGTTGTCTCAGCTTCCTGGAATGGCGTTCAATTTTCGTTCATTTGCTCTATGTTTCTTTTATAGGTACTGGGTATGTAAATAGTTTGGATGAGTGTTTGTTAGGTCTTTGTGATGGAAGACGATGAAGAAAAGGAGACCAGAGAAACTTCTTGGAAGGTTATGGACATGCCTGAGGTAGTTAGTGCTGTAGCAGTTAGTGTAGGAGCATCTTACCCAAAAAATGAAAATTTTACTGGTGGCAGTGACATGGAGATAGGAAAGGACAATGTAGTTTCCCAGGGAGTTGATTCTGTAGCTACAGTTATGGATGCAGAGCAGTTTGAACAGGTAAGTTTGAAAGATCAAGATAAAGTTGCTAGCGAGGTACAATCTTCGCATTTGGATTCAAACCACTTATCAAATTCAGAGAATGAGATGCAATCATCTGGTGGATTTGATGAAGCCTCTCAGAATTTGTCCAGGACTTTTGGTACTGAGCATGATTCTCCTCCAATGACTGACATTCGGCATGATCGTTCAGTATCGAGCCCTGGCCCTGAGAGACAATATGGTTCTACAATGAAGCAATCATATTCATCTGCCAGTCTTGATTCTGCTTACTTTGGAGACATTGGATTCTCTCCAGTTGGTTCACCACACAGGTCTAAGCCAAAAGCTGTTATGCCAAATGTGTCCCCAGAGTTACTGCATTTAGTAGATTCTGCTATCATGGGAAAGCCTGAAAGCTTGGACAAGCTAAGGAACATTGTTAGTGGGGTTGAGACTTTTGGCATTGGAGAGGAAGCAGACACCATTGCCTACTTGGTTGTTGATTCACTGCTGGCCACAATGGGTGGAGTTGAAAGTTTTGAGGATGAAGATAATAATCCTCCTAGTGTGATGCTGAACTCTCGGGCTGCTATTGTCTCTGGTGAGCTTATTCCCTGGCTTCCTTGGGATGGTGATAGTGAGATTTACATGTCCCCGAGGACACGGATGGTAAGAGGGTTACGTGCTATATTGCAGGCTTGTACAAGAAATAGAGCTATGTGCTCTATGGCTGGTCTGTTGGGAGTTCTTTTGGGGACAGCAGATAAGATTTTTGTTGAGGATCTTGATTCGATGGCACCTGCAAGATGGGATGGTACTCCTTTATGTCACTGTATCCAATACTTGGCAGGGCATTCGCTAAATGTTGTTGATTTGCATAAATGGTTTCAAGTCATTACAAGACTGCTTACTTCTGCATGGGCACCTCGCTTAATGCATTCCCTGGAGAAGGCAATGGGTGGAAAGGAGTCGAAGGGACCGGGATGTACTTTTGAGTTTGATGGTGAAAGTTCTGGTTTGCTTGGTCCCGGGGAAAGCCGATGGCCATTTACCAATGGTTATGCGTTCGCGACGTGGATCTATATTGAATCGTTTGCAGACACATTGAACACGGCTACTGCCGCTGCTGCAATTGCTGCTGCTGCTGCAGCGAAGTCGGGAAAATCGTCTGCTATGTCAGCTGCAGCTGCTGCCAGTGCACTTGCTGGTGAAGGCACAGCCCACATGCCACGACTTTTTAGTTTCTTATCTGCAGATAATCAGGGAGTAGAGGCATATTTCCATGCTCAATTTTTGGTTGTTGAAAGTGCTAGTGGAAAGGGAAAGAAGGCTTCCTTGCATTTTACTCATGCATTCAAGCCTCAGTGCTGGTATTTTATTGGTTTGGAGCATGTCTGCAAGCAGGGACTACTTGGGAAAGCAGAGAGTGAACTGAGATTGTATATAGATGGATTGTTGTATGAAAGTCGCCCTTTTGAGTTCCCTAGGATCTCCAAGCCACTTGCCTTTTGCTGTATTGGGACAAACCCTCCTCCTACAATGGCTGGTCTACAACGTAGACGTCGTCAGTGCCCTCTGTTTGCTGAGATGGGTCCTATTTATATCTTCAAGGAGCCAATTGGCCCAGAAAGGATGGCCCGTTTAGCTTCTAGAGGAGGGGATGTGCTGCCTACTTTTGGTAATGGTGCAGGACTTCCTTGGCTATCAACAAATGACTATATTAGAACTATGGCAGAGGAAAGTTCACTTTTGGATGCAGATATTGGAGGCTGCATTCACCTCCTTTATCACCCTAGTCTCCTTAGTGGGCGTTTCTGTCCAGATGCTTCCCCTTCAGGTGCAGCAGGTGTGTACGTCATTTCTTTGTTTTTTCTTTGAACAGTGGAATGGTTAGGCTTAATTGACTTAATATTGTTATTTTCTATGAACTATCTGGCATATTCATTATGTTCATAACTAATATTTAATGCATCTGAAATTGGAACCATAATTTGTGATTATTTTCATCTCGAAGATATTTTAATTTTGAAGACTTGTGTGCTTGTAAAGGTATGGCTATGCCAATCTCTTTTCTTTAATTGTTTTTCTCAACTTTCTTATCCAGTCTTTCCATTACACTCTGTCTATATGTCAATTATTGAAGGACTGCAGCAAGAAAATACCTAGTTTTCCGTCAAATCTCTCCTCCCCCCCCCAAAAAAAAAAGAAAAGAAAGAAAAAGCACTCTGTACCTGACCCATGAGTATATTTTTATTACTATAATGCCAAAAAGGACTGCCAGCTCTTCTCTTTCTTTTGTAATTCTGTTGTTGGATTTCAGTTTCAGTCCTGAAATTGCCAGACTGTTGTAGAATTGGTAAACAGAATTTTAAATTACAGAAGCATTATTACTTTTTGAAAGGGGTTCAGCATTGATTTTGTTCGTTTTTTTTTATAATATCCTTTTTGCATATGGCTGAAGGGTTCGTAATATCTCTTTGCATACAAGGCCTGAATAATTTGGTTGCATGTATGTCTTTTCTGATTTTTCCTTTTTGATGATTTTAGGCATGGTGCGGCGACCAGCTGAGGTTCTTGGACAAGTTCATGTTGCAACACGAATGCGACCGGTGGAGGCTTTGTGGGCCTTGGCCTATGGAGGTCCTATGGCTTTACTTCCTCTAGCAATAAGTAATGTTCATAAAGGTAGTCTGGAACCAGAACAAGGAAGTCTTCCTTTGTCCTTAGCTTCAGCTACAATGGCTGCCCCAGTATTCCGAATAATTTCCATAGCGATTCATCACCCTGGAAACAATGAAGAATTATGTCGAACTAGAGGACCTGAGATTCTCTCAAAAATCTTGAACTATCTTCTCCGAACTTTGTCTTCTTTTGATACTGGAAAGCGTAATGGTGTAGGAGATGAGGAACTTGTTGCAGCTGTTGTCTCCTTATGCCAATCTCAGAACCATAATCATGCACTCAAAGTGCAGCTTTTTAGTACACTGTTATTGGATCTCAAAATTTGGAGCTTATGCAACTATGGACTGCAAAAAAAACTTCTATCATCATTAGCAGACATGGTTTTTTGTGAGTCGTTGGTAATGCGGGATGCGAATGCTATTCAGATGCTTCTGGATAGCTGCAGAAGATGCTATTGGACAATTCGTGAGAAGGACTCTGTGAACACTTTTTCACTAGATGAGGCAACACGTCCTATGGGTGAATTGAATGCTTTGGTTGATGAACTATTGGTGATCATTGAACTTCTAATAGGAGCAGCACCGCCTTCCATGGCTGCAGATGACCTCCGCTGTCTACTTGGCTTCATAGTTGATTGTCCTCAACCCAATCAGGTAAGTTCCTTTGCAGAAGCTTGTTTTAATCTGGCGTGATTTCTTCCTGGTAGATTGTGTTCTAACATAAATTGTATTTTTGTTTGGGTAATCCATACATACATAAATACATACATATATGTATATCTGTGTTTGATGTTTTTCACTGTTTTTTCTGAGGAAAACTGTTTTCCTTTGTTTTCTTTAAGTGTTTTTGTTCATGAAAGATCAAGGGAAGTACCTGAAACGGTTCCTTTGCTTTTCTTTTTTTTTTTTTTTTCTTGCTTTTTGTTTGTAAGTGGTAACAATTAGTGAAATGAACAAATTATGTGAGTCAAGATCATGAATAATAATAATAAATAAATAGATATAGTAAGACTAAAATTCTAGTGTTGCACTAAGGGAAATAAATTTGTTTTTTTTTTATTTTACCAGTAATAAATAAATAAACAAATATAGTAAGACTGAAATTCTTGTGTTGCCCTGAAGGAAATAAGTTTGGTTTTGTATTTGATTTTACCAGTCAATTGGTAGTATCAAACTTAAAAGCATCAAGCTTATTGCCTTTTAGTTTTATATGCCAAGTTATCTTCTTTGGTTACCATACATGAGTTTTTGTGATTTTACCAATACAAAATAAGGTTGCTTTCCTAATATCCATTTACTCTCTCCTTTTATCCTTCATATGGCTGAAGAGAATCATTTGCTCCAAATGATACAAGCAGTTCTACATCATTGAGACAAGTCACTTAGACTTGGGGGGATAAAATTCCATAGGACCAAGTCTTCTCTTATTTGTATTTAGTAGCTGTTTTTGCATTAAACTGAAATCTAGATTTTGGGGGATATTCCGTTTCCCTGTCTGTCTGAAGGCCCATACTGCAAAATACATGTAGGTCAGTGTGCTTCGCATCAGTCAGCAAATTTTGTAAACTGTCTTGTCGGAGTACATTAATTTTTGGGAGATGTAAAGTTCACAATAATGAGATGATAACTCTTCTTTCATTCTATTTTGGTTTACCGTTTCTTCCTTTGGGTTTGGGGACGCGTTTTTATTCTGCTCTTTTTTCTAAATTGGATTTCTTGAACTAGAGAGATAAGATCTGAATATCAACAGGGAATTAGATTATTAATTCATTTACACATTTGAAGGTACTATTTATTAGCCATTTGCTTCTTAATTTTCTGAAAATGACTACTGCGAATATCTGATCCCAGGTTGCCAGAGTGTTGCATCTGATATACAGACTCATAGTACAGCCAAATACAGCTAGGGCCCAGACGTTTGCAGAGGCATTCATAAAATGTGGTGGGATAGAAACACTTCTTGTTCTGCTGCAACGGGAGGCTAAAACTGGTGATCATAGTATTCCAGAATCAGAGTCAAAGATTGATAATAGCTTATCTGTTGAGGAATGTGAGCAAGATGGAGGCAATGAGAGTCCAGAAAACCATCAAAATAGTGAAGCAAAGAATTTTACTTCACATGTGAAAGATTGTGAATCTGAACCATCTGATTGTGGTGGTAGCCCTGACGCTTCTTCTACTATTATGAGAATTGAAAGGGCATCATCTGTTTCTGAAAATCATTCTCTTATGAATTTGGGTGGTATCAGTCTTTCAATTAGTGCTGATAATGCACGAAATAATGTTTACAATGTTGACAAAAGTGATGGTATTATTGTTGCAATCATTGGGTTACTGGGTGCGCTGGTGACGTCTGGGCATGTAAAATTCGGTTCATGTGCACCCACAGATACCACAAGCAGCTTTTTGGGTGGTGGATTGCAAGAAGGAGGTGGCTCAATGTTTGATGATAAAGTTTCTCTTCTACTTTTTGCATTACAGAAAGCTTTCCAAGCAGCTCCAAATAGGCTTATGACGACAACCGTTTACACAGCCTTATTGGCAGCCTCGGTATTCTTTTTTGTTTTGGTCTTATACATTCTAATGAATTTCTTAATCAATTAAAAGGATGATCCATGACTTTCCATTGGTAATTTATGGGATATTTTTAGCCAGGAAAAACACACGAGCTCAGAGTTTCAATGATCCCTATAATTTTGTCATTTCCTCATGCACTGCATATTTTTCATGATATGTAATCTACTTTTATACTTTTTGCACCAAGGGGTGGAAGAAGACAAATGCATCCTTTATACTTTGTGCATATGCTATATCAGTATAAATCTATTCTTCCGTTTTTGTGTTGGAAAGTTGAGGCTTAAGAGTGAACCTTGATACTTATTCCTCACATTGGGGTAATCACTTTGTGACATCAAATTCCAACAATACCAAGTTGAACAAGTACTGGACAATTTGTTGTAATTACATGATTTAAAGACACGTTGAACTGATTTTATGCTGTGAGTAATTTCAATGCTCTTTATTTGATTTAATCTGTGATCGTTGATTTAATTTGTCCATTTGAACTTTAGCTTTTAAGTGTTAACTTTCTTTCCTGAGTGAGCAGCAGTGGATGTACAAGTGGAAATTCTTTGAAATGGTTTCGTCTAATACCCAACATCTATTCATGCAATCTTAAGACACAGATGAGTCTTTGATTATCTGTTGTACTTATGACATCTTGAAACTCTACTTTTTGAAGGGACATTATTTGTGAACTTGCGAACATTCAGAAATAGTGAAAATTTAAATCTGCCTTCATATTTCTCAGATCAATGCTTCTTCAGCAGAGGATGGTTTGAACTTTTACGACTCTGGTCACCGCTTTGAGCATTCACAACTTCTGTTGGTTCTTTTGCGCTCACTGCCTTATGCTTCTAGGGCATTGCAAAGTCGAGCAATACAGGTATCTTGTTTATCTTACTAGTGCTTTGTATCTGTAGGGATGCGTGTGCTGGGTGGGCAGTTGTAATTGCTATATCCATTGTTCTTGAATAGATAAAGAATCTTAAATACCAGCAGGATCATCACTTGTGGAATTTCACTCATGCTTAAATTGTTTGATTTCATTGTTCGTGGTTTAATTGTATGTCATCCATGTAGGCTAGCCTATGTTGTAAAGGGTTGCATGTGTGCCTCAAATTAATTTTAGTGGGAGGAAAGATAGGTTGAGCAGGCCTTACGACCTATGAATTTTATTGCTCCCAGAACTTGATATCAGAAGGACGGTTAGATGCAATTGTTTATGAATGTCATCACAGTAATGAAGGTTCCTGTTATTTTAATGTATTACCTTAATGAATTAGATTGTTTTTAATTGTGCTCATGAAAGATTTTATTAATTATGTCCAAATGGATTCACTTTGAGAGTAAGTTAGGTTGTGCATTAGGATAGTGGATTGAAGCCCTATGCATTTTGCAAATTGGATCTAACAGGATATGATAGCCAAGAAGAATTTTAAGTGTCTGCCACATTGTGTTTCTTGGTCTTCCACTGTAAGACGATGAACTGGGGCCTTTCCCCTGTCTTACTCTATGTTGCACTATGCTGCTTAACCTATTAGCTGGTAGTAGTGTGTCATTGCATTAATGTACATTAGCTACTTGGTTGCTTTTATTGCAATCAATGTGTTTATATATGAGTGTTTGGATGCTCTAATTTCCTGATTAGGGGCCTTGATATTCTGTTTTGGTTTCTGAGCTGCTTCTTTCTACGTGATTTCAGGATCTTCTGTTTTTGGCTTGCAGTCATCCAGAAAACAGAAACAATTTAACGAAAATGGAGGAATGGCCTGAGTGGATTCTGGAAATTCTAATCTCTAATTATGAGGTAATGTTATCTAACTTTGGATTTGAGATTCATGAAATTTATTTATGGCCTGACATTTTACCTGTGATAGAGAGTGTATGAATTCATTTGGTGAAGTTTTGAGTCTGTACTTGTATTTTGTGTTTGCAACTTTTGAAGCGTTGTTTTGCAGATTGGTGCAGTGAAGAATTCTAACACGGCAAGCTTAGGGGACATTGAGGACCTCGTACACAACTTCTTGATTATAATGCTAGAGCACTCAATGCGCCAGAAGGATGGTTGGAAGGTGGATGTTTATCTGTCTAGTTACCTAATCTTCTTAATGGGAAGCATAACATCTCCTCATTTTTCGTCTTCTTAGGATTTAGCAATACATGCATTGTGTATCTGATTAGTATCATGGGTTTGCCCCATTGTTTGTTTCTCCATCCCAGTCTTTAGTCATGGATATCTTTTTTGTCCACATTATTTCTACGGAAATTATATGGAGAATGGAGGCACCTTGAAGAGTTAAATTTTATTCTAGTTGTATCCGTGGAACATTTAATTTGGCAATCCAAATCAGACACCACCACAACAGAACCCACCTGCAGTCTAATGCCACAGTTGACATTTTATGTATATGAGATATATGACGTGTTTTGTTTTAGTAAGAAAAATCTTCACTGAGAAAGAAAGAAAGAAAGAAAGAAAGAAACTAGTTTATACTATAAATGGCAAGGAATCCTCTTACATAATGTGTGATTATGTTAATTCATACTTGGAAACAGAAGTATGCCTATAAAAAAATAGAAAATAAAAATGAAGATGTTTGCAATGTTTTTGTCCTTTGGAGGTTGGAGTTAAGGAGAAGCCCCTTAGAGTCTAAGAGTTTCAAGTTAAGTTGAACTAGAATAGATTACGTAAAATGCAATTTTAGCCGTGGGAAAGGGGTCAAAGTGTGTGGCAAAGAACAATACTTTCACAATATCAGTAAGGTAGAAATAAAGGTGTTAGGACTTAGGATGGATTTATCGAAATGCAAGTACGAATCGGGTAAGCTCTTTGTATTTTGAGTTCACATATTGTCTGTTATTTATTTTTTCTATCCTACCTGGACTTGTGCTAATATGTGCTAAGTCCATGTTCACCACGTATTCCCACTTTGTATTAGTTTCATTTATTATTGCTTCCCTTTTACAGGATATTGAAGCAACAATTCATTGTGCAGAATGGCTTTCTATTGTGGGGGGATCTAGTACGGGTGACCAACGAGTTAGGTATTACTGTATCCACTTGGAAAATTTCTGTGGAGTTTTTTCTTTTTAGATATTATTGTTCAAGTTGTAGATTGGTTGTTTATTGTTTAGTTTCATTGACTAGCATCGTAACTTTTCGCTGCTGTTGCTTTTATCAGTATGAAAATATCTGTTACAATGCTAAAGCACTTGTAACAGGGTTTGCATTTTCTTTTTGGAAAAGTTGCTTGTTGACATATTTTGCAGCAGTGACCATACCATAATTTACCCCGTGTGACTCATGCATATCATTTGTAACTGCTTATTATTCTTGAATATATTTTGGTAGAGTTTGATGCTACTATCTTCAAAGCAGTTAACCAACTTTCTATTTGCTGTCAGTATAGAATTTCCCTTGGCAGTATGTGGGATTTCATGATTACATGCTTAAATTGGAATGCCTGACTTATAGGGCAAAATAGGACATGCATTGATTGTCCAATAGAGCAAAAGGGAAACAAATTTGTTTATCTGATTGCTCTTCATTGGCTTCTAAAAAGAAGGGATATATAAATCAACTTATTTGCAATAGGCAGTTATTGGCATACTATTGTCTAGACAATTGTGATAGGGCACAGGAAGTGTCTATACAGCTACCAATTAAAAGTCCTCTTAACAGAGAATAGATACACAAAAAGGTGGGTCGCATCATCATTAGTGCTTATAGAATTTGGATATTTCATCTGTGTGTTCATTTGCCATGGTTAGTAGATTGCACTCTCTAGTTTTTGTTGAAGTTTGTCTTTGCTGTTCAGTGGATGATCCCATTTAGGTTACATATATAATTGACAGTTAAATTCCATGCAAGCTTTTTGTGATGTTTCATTTTTCTACAACAAATTTTGAGTAATAGTTATTGTATCTTTCATCTTGAAGTCATACCTAGTAGTTGCTAATTGATGTCTCTTTCTTATTAATTTCTTTGTGATTTGAAGACGTGAAGAATCACTACCCATATTTAAAAGAAGGCTTTTGGGTGGCTTATTGGATTTTGCTGCAAGAGAGCTGCAGGTTCAGGTAACTTCTGTATTTCATAGATTTAAGCAGGATAAATATGATACTAGGTCGTTTTAGTACGTTCGAATTTTTATTTTTCAATGGGACATGAAGTTTGTAAATTGTGTAAAAAGATTGTCATCACAGTATGGAAGAAGTATTCATGAGCAATACCACAGTTTTGAATCTAAAATAGAGACGGTTGGAATATAGGAATTATAAGTGGAAGGAGTCATAAGAAAGCCCCTAGTTGCAAATTCTTCTTTTCCCTTCAATTTCTATGCCAGATTTTTCTAAAATGTATGCAAGAAAATTTAAAATGCAGACTACTAAAAGCCTGATTCACCCTTGTACTAGAAAAGAATTAGAACTTTTGAGTTTTGGAAGCCTGTTTTTCTTTCTGCTCAATATAATGTAATCATATGATTGCGATCAATTGATCCTATAAATATATATGTTTTTCCTGAATGTACAACATTAGACATAATAACAATAGTGTTCAACTGGAAAAGGATAGGAAGAAAATCCATGGTCCATGAGTTGGACCCTAATACATTTTGCATCTTTTTATTTCTCTTTATGGATCTATGGTTGAATGACAGGTTAACTGACTTCTTTTCTCCATAATCAAATTAACTTCCATACTAAAGTATCAAACTCAAAGCTTTACAGCAGTATGTTGGGAGGCCCATGTTATACTAGCCCCTAATAAGACATTATACTTTAACCTTGGGTTTACTTAACGCCCTCTCTCATCTAGAGGCCTATCAGAACTCAACATATCTAAAGGTCTGCAACCAAAGTATCACTAGGATGGGCTTAGCCAAACAAATGGTCCTAGCATGTGGTGGAGCAACAAGAACAAAAAGAACACAGAAGCATGCATTGTTATCATCTTAGAATATCCAAACCAAAAAATCTTGTAAAGGTGAAGAGTATAATAACTGTATGAATCTACATTGAGTCACTTACCAGAACAAGGTTACTGCAGAAGTATAGCAACTTGTTTCTCAACTAACTATCTTTATCACTTTCACTTTTGTTGTTTCAAGCTGGACTAGAGGGAAGAAAAAGTGCACTTGTTAATGCATCAAGCCTTTCTTTTGTTGTAGACTCAAGTTATTGCGGCAGCGGCTGCTGGTGTTGCGGCTGAGGGTTTATCACCAAGAGAGGCTAAGTCTGAAGCAGAGAATGCTGCTCAGCTTTCCGTGGCATTGGTTGAAAATGCTATTGTCATTTTAATGCTTGTTGAAGATCATTTACGGTTACAGAGCAAGCTCTCTTGTGTGTCACGTGTTGTTGATAGTTCTCCATCTCCCCTATCTCTTGTGTCCAACCTGAATAATCGTTCAAATTCATTGACATCCACTGGTCGGAATTCATTGGAAAGTCTTGGTGATCGCAGATCCAGTGAATCTGGGGGACTGCCCCTTGATGTATGTATTGTAGCTTTTGTACCCCTTTGCTGTGCTAACTTCTATTACTCTTGTCACCGAAAGAATAATGGATTTTATGGTGGTTATTTCTCAGGATGTTAATGTTATTGTCCATTGATCCACACCATAAAATTAATTTTGTTGTTTCAAGCACTAACTCAAGGTTTTCTTAAGGTCCTTGCTTCAATGGCTGATGCAAATGGGCAAATTTCAGCTGCTGTGATGGAGCGTCTCACTGCAGCAGCGGCGGCTGAGCCTTATGAATCTGTTTCTTGTGCTTTTGTGTCATATGGGAGCTTTGCAATGGATTTATCTGAGGGTTGGAAATATAGGAGCAGATTGTGGTATGGTGTTGGCCTTCCTGCAAAAACAGCTGTCTTTGGCGGTGGAGGCAGTGGCATGGAATCTTGGAGGTCTGCTTTGGAAAAAGATGCAAATGGAAATTGGATTGAACTTCCTTTGGTGAAGAAGTCAGTTACCATGCTTGAAGCTTTATTATTAGATGAGTCTGGACTTGGTGGCGGTCTTGGTATAGGTGGGGGATCAGGAACTGGCATGGGAGGAATGGCATTACTGTACCAGTTATTGGACAGTGATCAACCATTCTTATGCATGCTCCGGATGGTGCTTCTATCAATGAGGGAGGAAGATAATGGGGAAACCAGCATGCTCATGAGAAATGTAAGCATAGAGGATAGGATGCCTGAAGGAACTTTGCCGACGGAAAATAATGCTCGAATTTTGATGAGACAACCACGGTCAGCCTTGTTGTGGAGGTATTTTTTTTTTCGGTATTATAGTTAACAGGGCCTAGTTAATTGGCATTACCTATCTTATGCTTTGTTCTATTTATTAATATAGCAAGTGATTTAAAAATTTTTCTTCAATTTTTTTTTTACAAGAAAGTATTTAAAAATTTTTGCTGACTTAAACTTTGCTTTGCATTACTATTACTTTGATTAGAGCGGATATAGGAAATAAATTATTCATATAACCGACCCCAACTACTTTGGAACTAAGCTTAGTTATTCTTGTTTGTTGTTTGTATTATTTGTAAAACATGAATATATCCCTTTTATTTTTAAAGATTTATTTTATGGTTTATATGGACACTTGTGATTCGGCCAGTTTGGGATCAGAGTGTTAGTCTATTGTTTGAAGTTCATGGATAAACCTATGATTCCAAACAAGATTGGATGAGAAAAGGACTTAAAGTCTGAGAACAATAGGTGACTGTTATGCTTAATATCACCATACTTTTGTTAAATGGGCTAATTTATGTTATGATTTAGCTGAATTGGATAATGAATCTTGTAGTGTTAACTGCTAGGAATAGGTGTGTCATGTTAGGTTAAGCACATATGTTCGATCCTTGGTTATTTTTCCTTTTGCGTCGCATAAATCTCCTGATGAGATTTTGCTCACTCTTGATAAAGTTTTACCAAGGATACATTCTTGTCTTGCATTAGACAATAAAAATCTCGCTGAAAATAATTTTTCTTTTTCAGTATAATTGTATACTTATTTTCATGATAAGCACACAGAATTGTTACTGTGATAATAAATGCTATGGTGCATAGTTGTTCTTTTCTTATCACATTTATATGTGGGGTTTGTTCTCTAGTCATTATTGTAGTATCTTTTTCTTTTTGGCATTTTTTTATCATCATAGAATGGTTACTAATTTACACTTTTATTTGCAGTGTACTTTCACCTCTTCTAAATATGCCCATTTCTGATTCAAAGAGACAGAGAGTTTTGGTTGCATCTTGTGTTCTCTTTTCAGAGGTTAGTTCTGTGTGCAAATGACCTTTTGTGGTATATTGGCAACTTATTATCAATTAAAAAGTAATATTGTTGCTGGCCTTCCACCTGCTTCACGTAGACAGATGCTGTAGCTGTCTTTTTTCTTGTTGTCTGCATTTCTAGTTGCCTTGTTTGATTTGATCTGTATGTTGCAGGTATGGCATGCAGTTGGCAGAGACAGAAAACCTTTATGTAAACAGTACCTTGAGGCAATTTTACCACCATTTGTTGCTGTGCTGCGGAGGTGGCGGCCAATTTTGGCTGGAATTCATGAGCTTGCTACTGCTGATGGCTTAAATCCTCTTATTGTTGATGATCGTGCATTAGCTGCTGATGCACTCCCTATAGAGGTTTGTTGCTGCAATTCATGACATACGAACTAGTTGTATTCCTTGAATTACTTATCATCTTTTATTAAATTACGATTGTCTTTCAGTGTTGCTATATTTTTTGAGACACTTTGATTGGTTTCTCAGGCTGCTCTCTCTATGATCTCTCCAGCTTGGGCTGCTGCATTTGCATCGCCGCCAGCAGCTATGGCATTGGCAATGATTGCTGCTGGTGCTGCAGGTGCTGAAACACCAGCTCCTCCAGCTAGCTCACATCTTAAGCGTGAGACTTCCTTGCTAGAGCGAAAATCTGTTAGATTGCATACCTTTTCAAGCTTTCAAAAATCTTCGGAAGCAACCAACAAGACACCAGCTGCTCCAAAGGATAAGGCTGCAGCAAAAGCTGCTGCTTTGGCAGCAGCAAGGGATCTTGAACGTAATGCTAAAATTGGCTCTGGAAGGGGCCTTAGTGCAGTTGCGATGGCCACATCTGTGCAGCGAAGAAATGCTGGTGATATGGAGCGTGTGAAGAGATGGAATACTACTGAAGCCATGGGAGTTGCTTGGTTGGAATGTATGCAACCAGTTGATACAAGATCAGTCTATGGGAAAGATTTCAATGCTCTCTCTTATAAATATATTGCAGTCCTTGTTGCAAGTTTTGCTTTAGCTAGAAACATGCAGCGATCGGAGGTTTGAATTGTGTTTGCCTTACACTGTAATTAAAGTTAATTTACAAGAATTGCTTATTTATTAGTTCTTCTCCAGGTTGACAGGCGCGCTCAAGTTGATGTAACAACTCGCCATCATTTATCCGCTGGAATTCGTGCGTGGCGCAAGCTTCTCCATTACTTGATAGAGATGAAGAGCCTTTTTGGACCACTTGGGGATCACTTGTCTAGTCCTGAACGTGTATGTATGCAGACAACTTAATGTATTGTATTATTATATCATAAACTATTCTTCAAATGAATCCTTTTGCATTATGTTGAGGAGCTTTGCTTAAATGAACTGCTAATTTGTAGATCTTCTGGAAGCTAGACTTCATGGAAAGTTCTTCGAGAATGAGAAGATGCTTGAGGAGGGATTATGCAGGTTCTGATCATTGTGGTGCTGCTGCTAACTATGAGGATCAAATTGAGAGGAAACATGATCAAGGGGCTGTTCCAGTTCTGGCAGCAGAAGCAATCTCGATGGAGGGAATAAATGAGGATGATGAACATGCAGAAAATGATATATTAGATGGTAGAGCCTATGACACAGAACAGAATGGAGAAAGTCAGCCAAGATCATCAGGAACAGCTGTTGAGAATCTAGAGCCATCTGCAGGATCAAGTGATGCTCAAGTTGCTGGTGACCAAGGCTTAGAAAATGTATCAGTAGTTGCACCAGGATATGTTCCTAGTGACCATGATGAAAGAATTGTCCTCGAGCTTCCTTCATCTATGGTCCGGCCTTTAAGGGTTATACGTGGAACCTTTCAAGTAAGTTTTACAGCCCTATCTAAGTACTTCCTTTTTGTGCATTCACCTTGTTATTTGTTACATTACTGTACTGAAATTAATGGCAGTTTATCATCAAAATCTAAAAATTTCATGTGCCATACATGATACAAATAAACCCTGTTTAAAATGACTGAAACTCACAAGGTCAATTCATATAGTAAAAGGCTTGTTTGGTTATCAAAATTTTTCAAGTACATGGACTTGCAAATTTTTTTCCCATAAAAACACAGGGTTCAATTTTAGCTTGCTTTATGAGTGTTTTGGTTATAACTAAAGAGTGAAGAAAGCAATATGGAAGTTCGCATTGTTGCCTGTTAGATGCTGTATTTGCTAATGATTAATAAGAAATCTTAGTTTGTGCTGCTTAGTTGTAGGATGATATTATTTGGTTTTACATGACTGGAAATGGTTTTTAATTTGCTTACAATGCATAAATCCTGTTCTCATCAAGGTCGAGATTTTCTTCTGCTGATGGGGACACTGGTATCACACCCATTTTTATGTTTTTATGTTTAATGCTTAATTAATAGTGGGTTCTACACAATTTCGTGTTTATGACAGCTTAATTATAAGTGGAGACACTGCTGATTTCTTGTTTTTAGAACATGATGAAAACTAGATTGATGCTCTAATATATTAATATGACCAATTATTACTCAGTATGGAAACCAATTTTTCAGGTAACTACTAGGAGAATGAATTTTATAGTTGATGCCACTGAAATCAGTACCATGGATGGAATGGAATCTTCTGAATCAAGAGAACATGAAAAAGACCGCAGCTGGTTGATGTCGTCCCTCCATCAGATTTATAGCCGAAGGTAAGCTATTGCAGCTTTATTAGTTTAAATTGGAGTTCATCAGTTACCATTTCAATTTAGCAATTTGAGTGTGACATTCTAATAGTATGTACAGTGCCTCAGTTTGTGTGATGTGAGAATATAGTTGTAAACCTGTAGATGGACCATCATTCATAATTGTAAAACTGAGCTTCAATAAAAGAAATGAGAATATTTTTGTTTTCGCTTAACTGAAGAATTTCCCTTTCTTTGCTATTCTAGTGGAAATGGGTTAAGTCATCGTTTTGTTGGATGTGTTTGACATGAGACTATACCATGTACAAGGTTGACACACCATTTCAACATTTTTTATATGGTTTCTATATAAGAGATAATTTTCCATTTGTAGCACCTTGTATGCATATTTAATTATTTTATTTGATGGAGTCTTTCAAATAATAAAAGCTTAAATATAAAAAATGGCAACCTAGTGTATGAAGCATCCCAAATTTGGGGGCTTTGGGAGGATTGATGCACATAGCCTTCCTGCCTTTTTACTGCCTGAAGGAATGCTTAGCATAACTATGGAACATGCTATAACCAACCTATCGCCTATTGGAATCGAGATATCAACGCTTGAAGCTCACCTAGAGACCCTGTTTTTGTGGCTCAAATCTATGACCTCTAGATTATAAAAGATTAAATGTATTATTTAAAATTTGAAAAGTGGAAATGAAGTTAGCAACCTAATATATAATTGTCTTCATGTAATGGCTCTCAACATACTAATGGTCAGATGGATTATAAATGTGGTTTGCGCTATTACTTTAAGAAATTGGTCAAGTTTTTCTCTAGGTGTTTGGAATATGAATGTTAGTTATGTTACATTTATAATGCACTAGCACAGGAAAGACATGAAATGCATGTCAACTTGAATTGTCATTCCTAGTTGGATTATAAAATGTGATTATAAATTGTTATTTGTATTATTGCCTTCACATTAATTGTTATTTTGCATTTTAATTACGTTTTTGAAGTTTGATTTTTTGTTGGTTAATCTTGTCACAGATATCTTCTTAGAAGAAGTGCTCTGGAACTTTTTATGGTTGATCGGTCAAACTTCTTCTTTGATTTTGGGGTACATTTTGAAATATGCCTAACTATTTCCCAGTTCTTTGTTAATGCAAATAAAGTTTGACCATAAACCTTTCTCTGTGGATTGAACTTTTGTTACCAGAGTACAGAGGGGCGAAGAAATGCTTATCGAGCTATTGTTCAATTACGTCCTCCTTATTTGAACAATATTTATCTAGCAACTCAGGTTTGCAGCCTGTCTTTTGACTTGAATATTTCTTAAACTCAATGCATTTCTCCCACAGTTATGGGCACTATGGGGTACTTTCCAGTGTTTGTGACTTGATCTAGTTAATGACAGTTCTTTATATTTGTAACTGAATGGTGCAATTGATTTTCTATAGAGACCTGAACAACTTCTGCAAAGAACTCAACTTATGGAGCGCTGGGCTAGGTGGGAGGTACAAAATAAACTTGAGTTACTCCTTTATGACTAGTATGTTAATTCTCCTCAAATTGTGCATAGTACAAGTAAAATACAATCATCATGCAGATCAGCAATTTTGAGTATCTGATGCAGCTGAATACTCTGGCTGGGCGTAGTTATAATGACATAACTCAGGTGGATTTCTTGTTTAACTGCTTTTTTGTGTAGAAGTTTGTACATTTGTGACTAAATTCTTATTTTTTTATTGCAGTATCCAGTTTTTCCTTGGATTCTTTCTGATTACAGTTCAAAGAGTTTGGACCTTTCGAATCCTTCTTCTTACCGAGATCTTTCAAAGGTGAAATTTAGAATTTTGTTTCACTCTCTGTACAATTATCCTTTCTCACTTTTGTTATTTACCCTTTTTACTGGCAGCCTGTTGGTGCGTTGAATCCTGATCGACTAAAAAAATTTCAAGAGAGGTATTCTAGCTTTGATGATCCAGTCATCCCAAAGTTTCATTACGGTTCTCATTACTCAAGTGCTGGGACAGTAAGTTTCCATTTCATTTGATCATTTGAAGTTATTGATTGTGTACCAGTTGAATATTATGGTGTTGGCCCTTATCTGTTCATGGAATATTGTTCACATTTTTATTTGAATTACCCTGACGTGCATTGGATATGCGCCTGCTTTGTTCTTTTAATTTGGATTCTTTGTTCTTTGGCATGTTCCATCTTCATGTGTGTTACTAATATTTTAGTGTCAATCAGGCCTTTTCTTTCAAGTTATTTTAGCCATGTGGTTTTAACTTATAATGATCACTAATGTTTCTGTTACAGGTGTTATATTATCTTGTTAGAGTTGAACCGTTTACAACTCTTTCAATCCAACTGCAAGGTGGCAAATTTGATCATGCAGATAGGATGTTTTCAGATGTTGCTGCTACATGGAATGGAGTTCTTGAGGACATGAGTGATGTAAAGGAATTGGTATGTGTGATAATTATAATTAATGCACTGCTTTGTTTTATTATCCCATGACTGTTTTTCTTATATCGCTCTAGTAAGTTATTGAGGTGTTTCTTGCATAATCATCTGCATATGACGATTGATAGAACTCTTTCTGGGATCGGGGTTTGTTGACTGTTTTAGGTTCCTGAGTTATTTTATCTCCCAGAGATCTTAACCAATGAAAATTCAGTTGACTTTGGTACAACACAGTTAGGAGGAAAACTAGGTATGCCTTTCAAATTATTTTTGTTTTATTAGTGAAATATAGTTCTAGTTATGGATAAATAGAAAGTCAGTTTTATATATCTATTTTGTTTCAGATACTGTGGAACTTCCTCCTTGGGCTGAAAACCCTGTCGATTTCATTCATAAGCATCGGATGGCTCTTGAGAGTGAGCATGTATCTGCACATTTACATGAATGGATTGATCTTATCTTTGGGTAGGTTTCTTATAAAACTATTATATCCTTTACTGCTCATGTTGAATTCTTGTCTGTTTTGCTTTGTTATTTTTAGTCTTAGTTACTTTCCCTCAGGGGTCCATTAGATGAGCCATACAATAGGGGTTGCTCCCATGTTTCCAATAAACCTCCCCAGCCTAACATAAGATCTCCTTATAAACACCTGAGGCTTTACCACTACAAAGTACCCTTGTGGACATCCAAAAGTCTCTAACTTAAATTAATTTTTGTTTCTTTTAATTTTAAATGTTAAATGAATTGTATTATGCAGTTATAAGCAACGTGGTAAAGAAGCAATACAGGCAAATAACGTTTTCTTTTACATTACCTATGAAGGCTCAGTAGATATTGATAAGATTTCAGATCCAGTAAGTTTTCTTTGCTTTGCTAGAAAATATTTTAATTTAAATATTGTTCCTTATTTCTTCTTCTTCACATCTTGATACAAAAGGTACAACAGCGAGCTACACAGGACCAGATTGCTTACTTTGGACAAACCCCATCCCAACTTCTGACTGTTCCTCACTTGAAGAAGATGCCATTAGCAGACGTTCTTCATCTGCAGGTCTGATCTTAGTTAAATGCTTATGCTTTCATGTATGATACTGTTTTGGATGCATGCGAAGTGTGTATGCGGATTTGCTCATTTAACTCGGCCTTACTGTGATTTATTTTTTATACAATATTTCACACTACTTGATATCTTAATTACACAGTTGTGGAATGGATATTGTAGCTTGTCTTACAAAATTTATGGTGCTCTTAATTTAATATAAGCTTTTCTTTTGGATTCTTTATGTTACAACTAGAGGTTGCAACTTGCTGTTAAGGTGTTCTGATTTAAGTTTTCATGTCAGTCTATCTTTCGGAACCCAAAAGAAGTCAAACAATATACTGTTCCGGCTCCTGAACGGTGCAATCTACCTGCTGCTGCCATTCGAGCATCTTTGGATGCAGTTATAATTGCTGATATAAATGCTCCTGCAGCACGTCTTGCACAGCACAAGTGGCAACCCAACACCCCCGATGGCCAGGGTTCACCTTTCCTCTTTCAGCATGGAAAAGCTGCGGCAAATTCTGCCAGTGGAACATTCATGCGGATGTTCAAAGGACCAGCTGTTTCAGGTACTGATGAGTGGAATTTCCCTCAGGCACTAGCATATGCTGCATCTGGAATCAGAAGTACAGCAGTGGTGTCCATCACATGTGACAAAGAAATCATCACTGGTAAGCATTGCTCCTCCTCCCCTTATCTTTCTTTGTTGGTGAGGCGGGGACATGAATTTGTCCGATTATCATTTTATACTCATTTTCAAGCCCCCCCTCCCCACCAAAAACAAAAAAGAAGAAAGAAAAGAAGAGATTATTTAAGGGTGGCAGAAATTAATTTGAATATAAGAAAAAAGTGACAAATTCAAATTGGAGTCTTGCGACTGCTGGATATGGAATGGGTATTATGCGATTTTTATTCTTATTTTTTTCTCAATCATTATCGGGGAAAGCAGATAGAGCTTTTAGTTGTTCCTTCTTCATCTTCTTTTTCCATTAAATAACTTTAGATTTCCTGAAAGAGGATAAACCAAAACATATTTTGCTCTCTCTTTACCTTTCTGCATGGTGAATTCGCTTTTCATTTGAGGGGGATGATCAGATACTGTGATGGCACTTTGAAACATTCTACTGATTTTGCCTTGTTTCTTTTTTTTTTTTTCCTTGTTTTACCTTAAAGGAGACATGCCTCCCTCTGTAACAAAAGTATAGGATATGAAAAAGGAAAGCTTTGTTTATGTGTGTTTTTGTAATAAGTTCTCCAACTGACCTTAAGTAAATTTGTTTGGTTCCTAAGAAGCTAAAATAACACTACTGAAGGGAACCTTTGAGATTTTGACTACAAATCATTTTCAGAAGTCTCAAGGACTTTCTTCTTCCTACAACTATTTCATTTATTTTTGCATGGTATAAAGTTTACTTGGTATAGGCTTAGTTCAGTATTTGAGTGCTTAAACTTCATGTTAGAATTTGGTGTGCCATAATATTCTAATATCCAAGCTTATAATTTTGCTCTTTTATTTTCCCAGTCAATTTATGTCCATAATCCATACATTTGTGACTGTCTAGGTGGGCATGTGGATAATAGTATCAAGGTACTGTCATCAGATGGAGCGAAGACCTTGGAAACAGCCACTGGGCACTGTGCTCCTGTCACTTGCCTTGCTCTTTCCCCAGATAGCAACTATCTTGCCACAGGATCTCAAGACACTACTGTATTACTCTGGAAAATACATAGGGCTTTCACTTCACTCTCAAGCAGCATACCAGAGCTTTCCATATACACAAACACACATGCTTCAGCCAGTAGTACTGTTGCAAACACTTTGGCAGACAAAAGCAGGAGGCATCGTATTGAGGGTCCATTACATGTCCTTCGGGGTCATCATAGAGAAATACTATGTTGTTGCGTCAGTTCAGATCTTGGAATTGTTGTTTCTAGCTCCCTTTCATCTGATGTGCTATTGCATTCTGTAAGAAGGGGTCGCTTGATCAGAAGGCTGGTTGGGGTTGAGGCCCATGCTGTTTGCCTTTCATCTGAAGGGGTCATATTGACTTGGAACAAATCTCAACATACACTAAGTACCTTCACTGTTAATGGGGTACCAATTACTAGAGCACAACTTCCTTTCTCTGGTACCATCAGTTGCATGGAAATGTCTGTTGATGGGAGGAATGCATTGATTGGAATTAACTCATGTTTAGAAAATGATGGAACCTGTAATAATAATTGGGACTTCAGTTCAAGGAAATCAGGAGCTGAAGATTTTAACAATGAATTGGAGAGCAGATTGGATGTACCTAGCCCCTCAGTTTGTTTCCTGGATCTGTATACATTGAAGGTATTGAAAAAAAATTACTTAATTGACTGCTCTTGTGCTTCTTTCTTGTCCTTTATATTACCACCAGTGGTGATCACTTGGACATGCCTATCAAATGTTAAATTGAGGTGCATCTAGTTATAGCTGTTAATTTGGAGTGCTCAAGTTACATTATTATATCTGGTTTAGGTAATGCAGCATTCTAAGATCTTTTAACAGTTAGGAAGGCTTTCTTTTTCCATTCATTGAACATCTCTGTTGTCTAGTTTGATTGAATGTGTACGCATATGCGTTCCAAATCCAGTCTCAAAGAGGCACTGTACTTATTCTATAGTGCCCCATATATATGTTTTAACCAAGTAACTGCCAGGTCTCACTATTTATCAGTTATCCTTATACTAACAAGCAAAAAACTTCCGGTGCTCCAGGTATTTCACGTATTGAGACTCGCACAAGGCCAGGATATTACCGCTCTGGCTTTGAACAATGATAACACAAATCTGTTGGTGTCGACTGCAGATAAACAGTTGATAATCTTCACTGATCCAGCTGTAAGTCGAATTTGATTCTTTGATTTACTATATTTATCTGCAATATTTTTTAGTCCAATTAGGAAAATAATGTGGTATGCATCTCCATACAAGGGCTCGACTTCAAAAATTATCCAACTTATAGTGCAAATTTAAAATTGCGATTAGCTTATCTAGTAGTGCTCTTCAGTTTGCCTGGTTATCTGTGTGTTTTAAATTTGCTGGTAGAAAAAAAAAAAAATTGTTCCACAAAGTTTTCCGATAATGATAATAACTATTTATATTTTTCGAAATGGTTAAAGGACCTTTTGTCATGATTGAAATGCTTACGTGAAATAAACCCTGTAGTGACTCAACCTGGTTTCTGCTTGCAGTTGAGCTTGAAAGTAGTTGATCAGATGCTCAAGCTTGGTTGGGAAGGAGAAGGGCTGAGCCCCCTTATAAAGTAATAGGTTTAGGCCACTGAGTTTGAATAGTCGAAGAAGGATTACAGAAGATATGCAATACTACTAGGATACCACTAGAATGTATACAATGGAAGGGGTTGCTCTAATGCAGATTCCATACCAATTGATGAACTTGCAGTTTGCAGCGGTTCTCTTTTGGGTGTAACATATGTATTTGACAAGCTGAAGAATCCTGGATGTTTATGAGTGCCTTGTTCCACAGGGTAGTTGTACGTTTTTTTCTTTTTTCTTTTTTTTTTTTTTTTTGGCTTATTCAATTTTGAGTTTAGGTTTTCTCCAATTCAGAGTGATGATGCAAGTCTCTGTAGCTTGTGCTGTCCATTTTTGGCCGTAATTTTTTTTTTTTTTTTGGTCTTTTGATATAGAGAATGAGAATACAAGGGTTTTCAATCTTGTATCATCTGTACATATAGTTTATTCCTTGGTATAAATCCGTGTAAAATCAATTGTCTCTTGTCAAAACTCAATAGTTTTTAATTAGAAACAGTGATGCTGATTCATCTAGGTTTAAGCATTTTTTTTCACGACAATGTGTTATTTGAATCTCTTATTTGCAGTAATGCCTAAAGCTGCCACAAGAATCTCCCTTTCAATTTTATTTTAAATCATCTTATTTTTTACATGGATAAAAACAAGGACAGTTGCCACGTTTTTCTGTCAAGGTTGGTCGTGTCTTTTCTAGACGGAGTTCGACTTCAATTTAACGAACGACGGAGCAGCTGTTGCGTTGTTCCTTTTGTTATTTTGCTTTGGCAAAAGCGACAGTATGGAAGTGGCTAATGGTATTAAATTGTTTACTGGTTTATATATCTATTAGTAATTGTTATTAGTGCAAGTTTTTTTTTTTTTTTTTTTTTTTCCTGAGACGTCAAAATTTATTTATATTTTTTATACATAATTTAAGAATTGGAGATAAATTGATTTAATTATTATAAAATTAACTACCAATTTATATAAATTATATGAAATTCAATTATATTCTACTTTATCGAGCACAGAAATTCTACGTCAATAATCCATTTAAACCAAGCGGACAGTGAGTTATGGACCGTCTATTAATTACCAGAAACCAGAGAGAAGATTAGGGTTGAGGAGATACATAGGGAAACTGAAATGGGAGGGAAAGGAAGGAGGAGAAGAGAGAAGAACTACTTAGCCGCTCATGGAGGCCGAACACGTCTCCCGCCGCCACCTGACCCCTCCCAACTCGATGCTCTTCCCTCTAAACTTCGGCAAATCATGTCCTTTACTTCTCATCTACACGAAGGTTCTCTCTCATATGTATATTTATATATACTTGTAATCACAGAAAGTTTACTTATGTGGATTTGCTTTGTGTCGTCTAGGATCTGCCGAACCTTCCAAGCGTGACGAATGGAAGAAGAAACAGAGACGTGGTGATGGCGAAAAAGTGAGCCCTGATTATTCTATTATTCTTCTTGAATTAGAGCTGGAGTTAGGGTTTTTTATGGTTAGAAGAATCGTGTAGGGTTTTTTTGAATGAAATTTCTTGACTTGATTTATCAGCCTTCATTGCTTTACAATCTAGTGGTTCATCTTTAACATGAGGAAATCACAAGAGATGGTAATAATGGAATACAATTTTTGGAATTAGGTTCCAATTTTTGATATTTTTCCTAGTTCACAAGGAATCCAAAATTCTGTTCATGCTTTTACATTTGAATGATTCGAGTGCATATTAAATGGTAGCTTTAAATATAAGAAGTATTTAGAAAATAAACCTGGAATGAGATTCTTTGAATTTCATTTTTAGGGTGGAAAAAAACATGATCTTAGGAATTGTACTGTATGGAATTGTCAATACTATCATTTTCTATTTTTCAGTTTCTGTTTTACATTTTTACTTATGGAATGAATGATATATCTAGAAAGTTCCTCTGGAGGATGCTATTGCCTCAGAGGCTACATTAGATGAAAGTGATGATGGCATACCTCAACCTTCAGATAATGATAATGAGATTGCAAATCAAAGTGGAGATGAAAAGAAGAAGAAAAAAAGAAAGAGAAAACAAGTCGCTGACCTTCGGTTTGAAGCATCAACAGACAAGACAAGAACCACCAATGAGAAAAGGCGGGAGCGCAAGAAAAAGTAAGTATATAAGATCATACTCCAATTTCCTATGCAATACATTGTCCTTTTTAGTGCAAGTATCTACTATACGGTTTATAGTTCTTCCTTCCCCTCTAACAGGCTCAGCTCTGGATTATAACACTGAACATAATGTAGGTATTTAGAAGCAAAAAAGAAGAAACAACAGAAGTCCAAAACTAAAGAGAATTTGGATTTTCCTGGACGTGAACAGATAATATTTGGAGATGTTGTCCAAGCTCCACCAAAACTAGTTTCCTTTCCTAAGGTAACTGCACTTCTACTTAATATTTACGTAACAAGAATATTAATACTCTGCTGTTCAAAATAAGATGTTTATGTTTTCTGCAGGCACTGAAGAATGTCCCAGATGCTTCACAAGAAAGGGTTCGGTTACAGGCTGTTGAGGCATACAGGAAGCGCAGAGGATGGACCTCCAGACCAGGGCTTCAGCTTCCTGCTGTTACTACAACATCATCTTTGTAATTGTTCAAAGCTAAATGCATATTTCATATTTATCTTTCTTTTGTAGGACCAATGCGTATAATGTAGTTTGTGATGCGTGAGATAACTTTAATCGGCAGTTCACTCTGCTTCAATTTTGTTGTTGGTTTGGAAGGAGAACGGTTTCATAATATTAATGGATCCCATTCTTCTCATCATTAATCGTCTGATGCACTCTGCTTCAATTAACTAACAGTATTAATTTACTATTTTTGAATGGGTCCGACTTATTCCGAGAAGAAAAGCCTATACCATTGCCAGATTGTAGTACAAACCCCCAACCTATGCAACTATTGAATTACAATTTTCAAGGAGGGAAATCAAAATCTCAACAATAAATTGTAAGAACTGATAACAACGATTTTATTAACAGAATTTCAACAAGAATGCTACCCTGCTGAGTTTTTTTTTTTTTTTTACATTTATTGGAGATTTTTATAGATTGAAATAATATTTTGAATTACACAATAGAGATAACCTTCCACTTGACTTACTACTTGGATAAAAATAATTGTGGTTGAAAGAGTTTAAACATTGTGGTTGAAAGAGTTTAAACTCAAGACCTTTCACTCCTCACATGGGTGAGAAGACTAATTAGATTTGACTGAAGTTTATTAATATTATTATTTGCTTCACGCATCGAAAGTTTATTGATATTATTAGTTGATGTTATCATTTGCTTCACGTATCAAAAGTCATGAGCTTGCCCTGGGAACTGCCCGAAGATGGAGACCTTCATGAATGTGGAGTGTGAACATAGTCCTGTAAGTTACTTTTTTGGTTTCATCGGCCAATTTGAAGCGAAAGAATCGGAGAAGAGTCATTGATACTATCTTCATCTGCCGGTAAGCAAAGTCTTTTCCCAGACAAATCCGTGGACCAGCCTGCAACAAGTATAATAATGAGCTGCCAGTAATGTTTGCTAAAATTTCAGACAACATTCAATAATCAGCAATGAAAAACACAGAGAAATTACATGAAATGCAATAAATTTGAATGGAGATTCAGGTTCGAAAATCCCATTGTTAAGCCATCTTTCTGGGCGAAATTCTTCAGCATCCTCTCCCCAAATATAAGGCATCCTGCCCATGGCATAGGCCATATAATATAATCCATCTCCCTTCTTCATTCTATACCCATCAGGAAGAACATCATCCACTTCTGCACATCTCCCATCCTTGATAACAATTATGTATAGCCAAGTTAATAATAATTATTCGCTTTATTGCATAAAATTAATTAATTGATATTAGAGAAAAAAATATACCACGGGAACAGCAGGGTATAGCCTGAGGGTCTCTGTCAACGCTGCATGAAGGTATTGCGTTTGCTCGAGTGCCGTTTCAGTTATCTTTGCAATGAAATCTTCAACTCCAATGTTATCTTCTTGATCACTACCTGTGACCTTTCTCACTTCTTGTACAACTTTTTCTTGTATCAGAGGGTTCTTGCAAAGCATATAGAAGAACCAAGACAGAGTACCAGCACTTGTATCTTTACCAGCGATCATAAAATTCAAAATAATATCCCTCAGGTATTTATCATCCATTATCTCAGGATCTTTCTCACTCTCCACCAAAAACCTCGATAGTATATCCTCCTTGACATTCTTCAATTATTATAGTTTTGGTTAGTTTTGATTCTGATCATCAAACTGAATCAAAAGATTGGAAATTTTCTCATAATTAAACTCACCTCGTATCGTTTCTGGGCAAACAGCTTCCTTCTAGTTCTGATAACGTTGCTCACAAAGTCATCAATGAGCTTGATGTTCTTCCTAAGCAAAGCCTCACACCCAAGATTTAAATATTTTTTCAGTTTCCAAAACGGGTCGACATAGCGCCAATACACCAATGCATTCGAGTCATCAAAAGCCTTCATGAAAGCTGTTCCCTCTTTGCTTGACCCTTCCAAGCAATTCAATTCCACTCCAAATCCAACTTTGAATATGGAATCCAAAGTGCATCTCATCAGAATATCCTACATTAAAATATATAGATAGATATATATATCACGTCATTTTTTGCCCAAAAATAGAATCTTTTCAGAAAAGGAAAAGAGAGCTAGTTGAGACTCACTTGCATATCAAAAACCTGATCAGCAATCGCAAAACGTGAAATGCTTCCAACAAGTTTAGTAGCATTTTCTCTAAAAACAGAACAGCTAAAATCTCTAAGAATTCTGGTAGAGAATTCAAAGCTAGCAAGTTTTCTCTGTTGCTTCCATTTATTTCCATCGACGTTGAATATACCTTGACCAAGAAGATTAATCAGGACACATTGATTATACTTCCCTTTTGAATAGTTATAGAATTTCGTTTTTAAGACATGCTCAATATTTCTAATATCAGTCGTGTACAAATTACTTCCCAGAGGACCAAGTAGCCGGAAGGTCTTCTGTTTTTTTGCCACTTCAGTTTGGTAGTCGTAGAGGTTGTTATAGTAGAACAACTGGTAAAATACTGTGCCGCGTACAGGTGCGTAGTTGGGGTTTCTGATAGATTTTCCTACGTATACTTTAAGCATCAGATACAAGAAAGTTAGGAAGATAAGGAGAAGCGGTATTGCTATGGAGGTGAAGATGACAATAAGAATATCCATTTTTGTGAACCGAAGAAAGGAGTGAAAAATGAGCACCACAAATTTCGATTGGTGGTGTCTGTATATAAAGCGGTCTCATAATAGAACAAGAGATATAATTACTATTTAGTCATTAGGATTTGGTTAATTGCATACCAAAGACTTTAATTTTCAAAATTATATTGTTTTACTCCCTGTGCTATGGGGGAGCAAAATTATATTGTTTTAAATTGAAAAAATAATTTAAATTAGATTTAAAATTAAAATTTATAGTGAAAAAAATCTACCATTTACTTTTTTTTTTAATTTTTTATAATTCTTGAAATTCTTATAAGTAAGGGATGAAATATAATTATTAATTAAATCAATTAACAATATGTATAGATATTGTTAATATATAATAATAAATTATTTTAATTAAATAAATAGACTCTTAAAATAACTCTAACTAGAAAGTAAATCAGGATTCAGAATCCTTATTTGATACGGACTATTCGGACTCCACTGTATATACGCTAAATATACTCTAAAATCAGATTAATCACGATCAATATCTCTCAAAATTTTGAGAATTTATACTTACTAATTTAAAATCAGAGCTGCAGTGCAGTTTTATCCCAATATAATCAATTCGTTAATTTTTTTGTTTTATGCAAATAATAATATCTAATGTTTTAAATAATTTTTCTTTAGCCTTCAATAATTCTATATTAAAATAACACATTTGATTCAAGACAATTACTTTCTATAAGACACATAAATAAAAATTATTTTATTAATTTATAAATAGAGAAAGTTAAAATATAAAATCAATATATAAAAGAATACATACAACACTAAATGTAGAAATTATAATTTCAATTCATACAATAAAATTATATTTATTGCAAGAAAAAGACATAATTGCAAACTCATTTTCATTTTTCTATTTCTAACTATTTGCTCTTTGTGGGTTGTTAATAAGTCGAGTTGACAGTAAATCTCACTTTTTGGAGTTAAATTGAACTTTTCATACTTAATTGGTATCAGAACAAGCTCAGTGTAGTGGACCGTAAGCTCGTTACCAGTTCTTGCAAATGCAATGACCAATTAAAAGAAATATTTTTTCAAAAAAATTTTGAATTCAAATTATAAATATATTTATTGATAGGATGATAATAATAAATAAAAAGCTGTTTTAGGGAATGAAGATGGAAAACATTTAAGCAGTTTAAGTTCATAATTTTGAAGTAATTGAATATCTGAACTTAGATTTTCATTTGATAATCTTTAAATATTTTGGTTGACACATTTAGATTTCTTCACGAGCTTGTCCTCCTGGGAATTGCACGAAGGTGGAGACCATCTTGAATGTGGAGTGTGAACATAGTCTTGTAAGTTACATTTCCGGAGTCGTCAGCCAATTTGAAGCGGAAGAATCGAAGAAGAGCCATTGATACTATCTTCATTTGCCGGTAAGCGAAGTCTTTTCCCAGACAGATCCGAGGACCAGCCTGCAAGTGCAAATAATAAGGTACAAATATAAAAAAAAGATAGGATTTTAAGTAGAAGGTAATAAAACTAATGAATTAGAAATGTGATCTTACATGAAACGCGACAAATTTGAATGGAGATTCAGGTTGGAAAACGCCATTGTTAAGCCATCTTTCCGGGCGAAAATCTTCGGCGTCCTCTCCCCAAATATAAGGCATCCTGCCCATAGCATAGGCCATATAGTATAATCCATCTCCTTGTTCCATTCTATTCCCATCTGGAAGAAGATCATCCACTTCTGCACATCTCCCATCCTGTCAAGTTTGTGAAGCGCAAATTCGTCATCAGTATATATACGGTTTCTATAAAATTAAAAACTGTGTAACTAATTGATGTTAAGAGGGAAATTTACCACAGGAACTGCAGGGTATAGCCTCAAAGTCTCTGTCAATGATGCATGAAGATAATGCATTTGCTCGAGTGCTGAATCGGTTATTTTTGCCATGAAATATTCAACTTCAATATTGTTATCACCATGATTGTGGCCCATGACCTCTCTCACTTCTTGTGCAACTTTTTCTTGGATTAAAGGGTTCTTGCAAAGCATATAAAAGAACCAAGACAGAGTGTTCGCACTTGTATCTTTACCAGCAATCATAAAATTCAGAATAATATCTCTCAGGTATTTATCGTTCATTTCCTCTGGATCCTTCTCGCTCTCCGCCAAAAACCTCGACAGTATATCCTCCTTGAAACTCTTGAATTGTTAGAATTTTGATTAGTTTTGATCACCAGCCAATTCAAATTTCAAAAAGATTGGTTATCTGCACAGAAAAACTGACCTGATATCTTTGCTCAGCAAGCTGCTTTCTTCTTGTTCTGACAAGATTACTTACAAAATCGTCAATGGTTTTGATATTCTTCTTAAGTGAAGCCTCACTTCCAATATTGAAATACCTTTTCAGTTTCCAAAATGGATCCACATAACGCCAATAGACCAACGCATTTGACTCATCAAATGCTTTCATAAAAGCAGTTCCTTCTCTGCTTGAACCCTCTAAACAATTCAATTCCACTCCAAATCCAACTTTAAATATGGAATCCAAAGTGCATCTCATTAGAATATCCTACAAATAACGGAAACTGCATAATATTTTGAACATATTAATAAGAAAGTAGAGAAACCAAAGATAGTTGAGGACTCACTTGCATATCAAAAACTCTATCTGTAATTGCACTCCTGGAGATGAGACTAACCAGTTTAGCAGCATTTTTTCTGAAAACAGAACAGCTAAAATCTCTAAGAATTCTAGCGGAGAACTCAAAGCTAGCAAGCTTTCTCTGTTGCCTCCACTTATCGCCATCAACAACGAATATACCTTCTCCGAAAAGATCAGTCAATAGATCCTGATTACCCTTACCTTTGGAATATTTATCGAAATTCGTTTTCAACACATGCTCGATGTTTCTGATATCGGTCGTGTAAAATTCGCTCCCCTCAGGACTAAGAAGCCGAAAGGTCCTCTGTTTTTTGGCCACTTGAGTTTGGTAGTCGTAGAGTTTGTTGAAGTAAAAGAGCTGGTGAAATACTGTACCGTATACAGGTGCGTAGTTAGGGTTTTTGATGGATTTGACTGTGTAGTTTTTGAGTATCGGGCACACAAGTGCTGTGAAGATAAGGAGAAATGGAGCTGCTATGAAAATGAAGAGCATCAACACAATATCCATCTTCTTCGCTGAACTAAACTGTAGACCTAAAAGTATTTGCAAATTTAATCATGCTTCCTTTATATGTATACGAGCATCTTGCCCGCCGAATGTTTTTTTCTTTCAACATGCAACAGTAAAAAAATTAAAACATTATATTTAATCTTTTTTTTAATATTTAATTATTCTAGAGGCTTTTGAGTTGCTCGAAAACACTATTATGTGGAAAATACGGTAATTAAAAATGAAGACATAGAGTTAGAAACTTTGAAGTGTCAATTGACAGCAAAATGAAATCTCTGTAATTATAAAGATACTAAAGGATTAAAATGAAAAGGTAATATTGTAATTAGAAAAATATAAAGGACTCAATGAGAAATTGTGAAAGGACTAAAATGAAAACAATGTGTAATTAAAAAAAATATGAGGGGTTGAAATGGTAAATCACTGTGGCGGCATAGTATTTTATATATATATATATATATATATATATAAACACAAACTGTATCATATACTATGTAGAAACAAGTATGTCAATTTCATCTAACAATAAAAACAACAAAATAACCCTCAAAGCTTCTTCTGTGAGAGTGAAATGAAGAAGATAAGACCAAAATGCAATCAAACAAACTACTTCTACGGCATTCACACGGAACGAAAATATCAGTGTCGATTGGTTTTTTTTTTTTTTTTAATATATTTTGAGGAATAAGAACCGTTAAGTTTTACTCACAGGGCATGACGTTCAATCAGATAAAAAGCCAGTCCAGTCTGATTCACTTTGGATCGAAAATGGGCCGTTCCAGTAATGGGCTCATTTGACAAGAAATGCCGAAGCCCATTGATCATGTAAACATGGACATGCGCCTTTGAAGCGGAAACATATAAATAACCAAGATAGAATATTAATTATTACAGTAGCATCATTCGTTTTCTCCGGATCCTTCTCGCTCTTAACCAAAACCTTGATAGCATATCCTTTTTGACTTTCTTCAATTATTTATCAGAAATTTGTCCCTATAATACATTATTTTCAGCTATTATTATACATTCTACAACCTTGTCTTGCACTTCAATGAACAGAAATCTTCTGAGAAGACATGGCAGCTCCTGGATGGGGACGATGATATGATGGGAAAGGCGAGATAACAACCTTTCCGCGGGCTCTTCCAGTTTCTAAATATCTAAAAGCCTCAATTACATCTGTAAATTTATAAGGACCAGTAGGATCGATCACAGCCCTGAGCTTACCAGTCTCTAGATATGGCCTGAGCTTCTCCAGGATTTCCCCTGACACTGTCAAGCTTGAATAAACAGCTCCTGGATGTGCTGGTGGCCAGGTTATGTCAATAACCGGTGTATTATCCTTGGCTACCACGAACGAATTCCCGGAGTCACCTGAAGATTAAATTACAAAGTAGCACATAATCCATCCCCTCAATCTCAAAAACCAAATAGAGGTTTTATAATTTAATAAACTACAATAAGTTCAGTGAGATAAAAAAATATTTGATACCAGAATGGCCTCAGGATGCTAGCTGCAATAAACTAGGTAGTCAAGAAACATACCAATTGTATCATATACGAAATCATATTTCTCCTCAATTTCTTTGTATTTGATCTTCGTGTAATCCACAACTTTATCAGCTCCCAGACCTTTGACAAATTCCACTTTCGGGGTGCTAGTTGTAGCAACAATATAAGAAGCTCCATATAAATGCTTGGCAAGCTGCACAACTAAACTGCCCACACCACCTGCTCCGCCAACTACAAAAATATTCTCTCCCTCTTTAAAATCTGCTGTTTCGAAACCTTCCATTGCTGTCTGAACGGCTAATGGCAAACTGGCAGCCTCCTCGAATGAAAGGTTTTTTGGCTTATCTGCAACCAATCCCTCCTCCACAACTATGAACTCTGCCAGTGTCCCAAGCTGCTTTAAATGTCCAGCATCGAACTGTTGGATGTTCCCATACACCTCATCACCGACGTGAAATTTTGTAACACCGGTTCCTGTTCCTACCACTACACCTGCCATGTCGCAGCCGGGGACTACCTGCACATCCATCATTACACATGTCACTATCACACTGATTCAATTATAAACTTGAAAACTATCTCACCATGAATCAAACACTATAAATTATTCATCCTAAAATCTTATTTTGCGTGTCTTAATTATGTTCTTGTCCTCCAAAATGTGTCCTCTTTTCTTTCTTAATAAAATTTCTTGTAGTATTAGAAAGTAAAATTTGTTGCGTATACCTCAAGAACATCCAAGCAATTCTGAAAATTTTCCAAATAATCCTGGATAAAAAGGAAATTATTTAGGATATATTTCAGTGGTTCTTTTTTCTTTTATAGTAGTCAGAGATATGGTTAATCTCTGAATTTCATTCTCTTCCCGCCCATTCCTGGCTCTCCCCATTAATGGTCCCATAGTATTAATCTCTACTTACAGGAAATTCTGAAGGACAAAGGGCTCTTTCACGCCTTTTGAAATCAATAGGATTCAAAGCAGCAGCTCGAACTTCGACTAGTAGCTGATTATGCTGCGGAGCAGGGAGTGGGAAGTCTCCCAATTTGAGAACTTCCTTGGGACCATATTCCTCATAGAACCAAGCTTTCTGCATGTTGATATCTCGCACAAAAGATTTGTTTTCATCTCCTTATATAAGATTATAAAACGCCTTAAATGTATAAACATGTCCCTATACTTCACATTTTCAAATCCTTGTGGCCAATTAAATGGGCAATAATGTGGGAGGAAGAAGACAGGTGCCCTGTTGATTAAGCCACTTGGAACAAATTTAGGTTCGCTTACCCCTTAAAAAAATATAAAAAAAAAAAAAATTAAAAAAAGAAGTTGTGGTTTAGTTATCTTCCCTCTTTTCGCTTAAAAGAAATAGAGTGAGAAAAGAGAACGAGAAAGGTGATGATAAATATTATTTGTTTCCAAAAATCATAATCCCTTGAGATTATGAGATAATTTTAAAAATTATCGACTTCTATGATAATAAGACACAAAGGGGACAATATATTATTATTACGATAATTTATTCGTATTTTCATTAAGAATGGGAATAACAACGGGAATAACAGTTACCCTAATAATAAAGGACAATTTAAGTCTCCAATGCTAAAAATAAATACTATTTTAATTTTGAAAACAACTAATGTTTCATATGGAAGATGGAAAGACTAATATCTCCATCACTAAAGACAACTATTTTCACAAATTTTAGAAACGATTAACGTCCTATATATAAGATACATCTTATGTCTCGTATACTAAGGGTAATTATCGTCATCAATATTGGGACAATTAACATATTATATTTTTTAGATACAATTTACGTTTCGTATATGAAAGAGAATTATTGTCATTAATTTTGAGGATGATTAATGTCCCATACGAAAGAAAGAATTTATATCTCATATACTTAATTACAAGTATATCATATATTAAAAATAAAAAAACTAATTATTAATTGTGTTGTTTGGTGGATGGTCTGCAGAATTGCAATAACTCTTAAGTTAAACATGCTCATTGAAAAAAAATACTAAGATCGCTTAAAAAAAACTTAAAGTAGTTACCTATCGAGAAATCTCTTATTCTATTTATGATATGAAAAAATTTTAAAGATGAAATATTGTCCACATTTTTTTGTACATTTTTCATACTGTCATTATTTTTTTAGGACAATCATTGTTCAGTATTAAAGAGACAATGTATAACTTTTAAATTGAGAATAATTATTGTTCACTAGAAAAAGGACAATTTATAAAAATCGTCTCCATATAAAATAGGATATGCTCGTTAAGGAATGTTTACTGAGAATGATGTTAACTGTCCAAAAAAATAAGGGACAATTTTTTTTTTTTTTTTTTTTTTTTTTTTTTGGTAGTGTTTCTCCGTTTGCCAACTACCCATCACCCAAAAATGTCCAAGATTTAGTCTTTGAGTGTTTTTCTAACTATTTCTTCTCCAATTTTCAGTTTTGTGCATTTTTTTTTTTCTCTATTTCAGGGTAACTCCAAGTGGTCTCACCTAAGCTCTGTAAAAAACCAAATTTAAAGTTCGATCAAGAACCTTCATCTTTACCTCTCTAAAGCTATATACACTATCATCATTCAATATGGCGTTTACGAAAATGATTGATAAGTTTGTGCTCCATGACCCACACAAACAAAGGATGCCGCCTCATTAAGATATGTTCAATCAAATAATTCGAAGACAAAGAAATTAAAGAAATACTCACAAGAAAGATGATATTGGATTTAAACCAATACTTATCATAGCTAAGGTTATGCATTCTTAGCCACATGTTTCAGCGATTGATGGGATCGAAAGTTGACATAACAACCAAAACTGAGGCTTCTCTACGTTTGCATGAATTATTCAACTAACAGTCCAGGAAACCTGAAATTCAAAGAACATTTTATGGTTGAGCATCTCTTTCACAGCTAATATTGTGAATGTTCATATCATCCATTAATTCTGAACAACAATCAGATCGAAAGAAAGAAGCTCAAGTACAAAAATGAAATAGCACAAACTCGAGTAGTACTTAAATATGGTTAGTTACTTAGCTGGCTAGACTGTACTGGGTTAGTTTTTACAGTATTTGTTAGTTGGTTACACACTCATTTGTTACTAGTTTGTTTGATCAGTTTCCCGCCAATTTTGCTTTATATAAACGAATTCTCTTCTGTTCAATACAAATAAGTCATCATTCGAAGTCAGTTTCGTTTCAGTTCACTTCGACATAAAAACAAACAGTTATTGTGCACAAAATTTACATCTAATGAAATAAGCACGTTATAAGCACGTTATTTTTTCGTCACGTTACACGAAATATGGCAGTTGCCCCTTCACGGTCAAATTTACCTCGAGGGAAACTCTTCTCTATGGCAAGAACTTTTCCATGTGATCCGGCCGAACCTTTCCATCCGACGGAGGGAAAAATCCACAGTCCGTGTGTCGGTCGCAATTTTTCCCATAGAAACGCAAATCGCCTGCTTTCGTTTACTAATACCGTCATTGAAGTGGCATGGGCCTAGCGTCGTCGATAGCTGTTATGAATCACATGAAACCTAAACGATTGGCCCATCATGTTAAACGATTTCTGTTTCGGTAAAAGAGTCCAACCCAAGGGACAAAATAATGGGCTCAGATTCCCTTGAACAACTGGATCAAGAGTCTTGACTCGATTATCTCACTCAAATGTTGGCATATCGTTGAAGCAACTGGAATGTTTAGGCCTTTTATAATATCCAACCCAGGGAGATACGCAAACGGTAAACGACTCCCCACGACATTCTTCTTCTTCAGAGAACTGCCAAACCGCGGCTAATAACATTTGTTCTCCTTTCTCTATTGGTTGTAGTCACTTGAATCAACTGGTCTATTGTTGAATTTCATCTCGCAATTCGCAATTCCATAGTGTCCTCACTTGTTAAAAAGAAGTTATCAATTGATTTGCTTGCTTATCAGATAATTTTGGAAGATGAACTTATCAGCAGCCAAAAGTTTCTGCGCAGGATCTCTTCAATGGATACTGAATCGGTGTATCTAATTTGGTTGCTATTTCTGACATTGGCAATGCGATCTCCTGCTAAACATGAGTTTCTTCAAAGGCATAATCGACTCGCTAGGATCGGTTCTATCGTCATATAGTTCTTCGTATCAATTCCAGGAAGAAAACCCTGGCTCTGGAACCATGGAAGGGATAGCTGGCGATAAGGTAACGAACGAACGTGCTGCATATAAGCTGAAGGGGTACTTCGATTTGGCTAAAGAAGAGATTGCCAGGGCTGTAAGGGCCGAAGAATGGGGTTTAGTTGATGATGCAATTGTCCACTACAAGAACGCCCAACGGATACTTGCTGAAGCAAATTCAACAACTGTGCCTTCTTATATCAGTTCTAGGTATTCCACAAATTAAATTCTGTCATCTATGTAATGTAAAATATTGAAAAGTGGAAATTTTGCTTCACTTGGATCTTTATTTGTATATGGTTTGTATTGTGAATATCCGTTAAATAAGCGTTTTTGTGCTTTTTTATAAAGTCCTGATCTTGTAACAGCGAACAAGAGAAGGTTAAATCTTACCGTCAAAAAATATCAAAATGGCAGGGTCAAGTTTCGGAGAGATTACAAGTTTTAAATCGGCGAGCAGGTTCATAATTCTTTCTGACTTTATTGATACATTGTTTTATAATACATTGTTTCCTGGGAGAGTGCTAATACTTCCTTCGATTTTTCATCCTCTTTCCACTGGTTTCTTCAGGTGTTCGTTCGGCTGGCACATCGTCAAACAAGGTATAGCTTGTTTTGGGTAATTGCAAATTTTAAAATCTCTTTTTACTTTGTAGCTTAGTTGCACTTTTATGGTCGCTTGGCTAGGTAATTGTTTCTTTTTCTGGAATTCAATCTTCTGCATCCTAGCTTAGCCATACAGAAAAGAGCTGCTTTCATAACATTTAGCTTATATTATTTGATACAAGAGCTAGTTGTGTTTTACAGATGACCAAAAAAAAATTTTTTCCCCTCTCGTATAAAACTGTTTGTAACAGTGATTAATGAAGTGTCATTTATGGTTAATCTAGCCTTGAATAGAAGTCATAATAGCATATTGCCTTTTGCACGGTTGGATCCAACAATTAGGATACTGCCTTTTTATCGATGTTCAAATTATTGTCTGATTTTCTGTAAGTTTACTAGTTTATTCTTGAAGAAATTTCTGCAAGTTATGAAATATGAATTGCTAACTGATGTTGATTATGTAATTACATATATGTTGTTTATTTCTCAAAATATTGCAGAACTCCATTACTCATGCACATACTGCTGCAGTTTCATCATCAACATCAAATTTTAAACAAGATCTGTCACAGAAGTCTCCTCATTCAACTAGAAACAGTCCAGTAATTAGGAATCAGACTGATAAAGCTGCAAGCTCAAAACATGTGAAAGATTCTGGTAATGGTTATGAAGCAAAATTAGTTGAAATGATAAATACTGCAATAGTGGATAGAAGTCCTTCTGTTAAATGGGATGATGTTGGTGAGTAACTATGACTACTTTTTCCTCATTTTCATTGTCTGTTTCTTGACTCTGCTTAATTAACTTTGAAATGGAAACTTAGTCATCTAAGTTGTTTGAAGCTGGACTTGAGAAGGCAAAACAAAGTTTAATGGAGATGGTTATTTTGCCTACTAGGAGAAGAGACCTGTTCACTGGGCTTCGGAAGCCAGCTCGAGGTAACAATGGAGATTTCTACATTCAGAAAGATGACATTGCATTACTTAGAGAACTTGTTTTTTTATGTGAACATTAAAACTCCTCATCCCTGTTATTCAGGTCTACTTCTCTTTGGGCCACCTGGTAATGGGAAAACAATGCTTGCCAAAGCAGTTGCTTCAGAGTCACAGGCAACATTTTTCAATGTTTCAGCATCTTCCCTAACATCAAAATGGGTATTTCTGTCTTGTTAAAATTGTAGTTGTGTGGTTCATCCATTTTCTTTTCTTTTCCAACCCTTACTGACAAAGAATGCCTAATAAGTTCTGCCTCTTCTGGATTAGGTGGGAGAGGCTGAAAAGCTTGTCCGGACTCTCTTTATGGTTGCGATTTCCAGACAGCCATCAGTGATTTTCATGGATGAAGTACACTATTCTCTCTGTTAACACCATTTTCACTGGTTAACTTTTGTAGATACTATGCTTGTCTTGTCTCAATATGATGTAAAAGACCCAATTATGCATATCTTTGTGTCAAGATTAATGGACACCAGATAAAATAGTTTATTGGGATTCATTTTGGGTGTTGAACAATTACTACTAATTCCTTTTAACATGGTAACACCAGGACCAATTTTGTCTTCCTTGTTTTCACTTGAACTGTTTTTGAGGGGCAAAAGTGCATGCTTTTATCTGTTCAGAGCCTTTTTTTTTTTTTTTCTTTTTATGGAATTCTGCACTTTAGTTTAAGTTAGAATGAAACCCTTGTCTTGTAATTGCTACCATCAGCACGCTAATACCATATCCTCTTGTCTAGAAGAAGCATTCTGAAACATGTAAGCCTTTTCTTGTCGGTTAACAGATTGATAGTATTATGTCAACAAGGCTGGCCAATGAGAATGATGCAAGCAGAAGGTTGAAGTCTGAGTTTCTGATACAATTTGATGGGGTGACCTCTAGTTCTGATGATTTAGTAATTGTTATCGGTAAGCTTCAAATAATCCAACTAAGGCTCGCACCTAGTGTATTCAACGGCATTAATTACTTTTGCTATATTAAATTGATCAAGTAAATTTTGTTGGATCAGTCTGTATCAGTGGTCATTTAATTTCCAATTGTCACATTCCATGATTCCATCAAGAGAGCAAGTTATAAGACTTCTACTTGTTTGGCATAGCCATCGCTCTTTTCATTTTCAGTTCACAGATATGGCTTGTGGGTCCCTCAAAATGTTTGTTTCATTTAATTCTTTTAAGTGTCATTGACCTTGCCATGGATACAATCTATTAACATCTCCATGACATTACATATTAAGAAGGAAAGCAAATTACTGCCACATTTGTTCTTTGAAGTTCTTAGGGTTGATATCAAACTGACTGTCAATTCAATTTCTGTAACTTTTCAAACTGATACTTGCCTGTTCTTAACTCCTTAACTGCACTATTCTAATGTGATTGGGTTTGTTTATCTACAATCTTCATAAATTTGCTTTTTTTTTTTTTTTTTTTAATGTAGGTGCTACGAATAAGCCACAAGAATTGGATGATGCAGTTCTTAGGAGACTGGTAAGTACGTTGGTAACGTGATTTGCTGCAGCTTTTACAAGCAACTCGAAGTGTAAAGTTTTCCTAGAATTTTGCTTGCAAGCATTGAACGGAAACTATCATGGTGTAATGTGTTTTTTATCCTTTCTATAACTGTCCAGTGTAGTAATGCCTGAACAGCAGATCTATCTATATAATGTGAGCATACACAATCTTGATAGACAAAAAAGAAAGGTGACTGTATTGATACTGCAGATTGAGAGGGTTTCTTCCACATTGCTTATTGTTTATATTACCTCAATCAACTTTTACTCTTCGATTCCTTTTTATTAACTTTTGGTATTATGTTTAATATGAAACCCTGAACCAGGTGAAGAGAATTTATGTACCATTACCAGATAAAAACGTTAGGAGGCTTCTTTTGAAACATAAGCTCAAGGGCAAAGCTTTTTCCTTGCCTGGTATGTAATATGTGCTTTTGTCCCTTTCCTTTTGCTTGAGTGTAATAATTTACATGTCATTACGTATGGCAGATGGAGACCTTGAAAGACTTGTCAGCGAGACAGAAGGTAAGATGATGACTATTCTTTCCTTTGTATATAATGTTGCAAATTTTTAACGTAGTAGGAAATGAGTTAGCCAGAGGATCTATGTCACTAATCATACAAGAAAAATGAACCCTAATTAGATGTATGTTTTTCATCTCTTTAATTTATAGGATATTCTGGAAGTGATCTACAAGCTTTGTGTGAAGAAGCTGCGATGATGCCAATTAGAGAGCTTGGCGCAAACATTCTCACTGTCCAGTCAAATCAGGTAATTCGCAGCAATGACTTGTCTCTGCTCATGACATGGCAAATAAGCCTTTGGTAAATTATTTTATGTTACTCCTAATCCGTATCTAGAATGATATGAAGGGTTGAAAGGATGGGGGTGTATGGAAAGTTAATTATGCTTTGAATTTATTATTTTTTTTTTTTCTCTCTCTTTTTTTCGGAGATATACAATAGCAGTAATTGATATTTGTTTACCAGGTGAGACGACTAAGGTATGAAGACTTTCAGAAGGCAATGACCGTAATTAGACCCAGCCTAAGCAAAAGCAAATGGAATGAGCTTGAACAGTGGAATCAGGAGTTTGGATCCAACTAATTAAACTCCCATTATAGTTGAATGTAATTGAATTTTGTTATTGTGCATATGATTTGCATTTTGGCATGAATATTGTGATTCAAAAGAAAGCATTTGCCAATGTACAAACTTGCAAACTTACATTAATTACAAAAGTGAAATTTCAAGTTTTCCTAATCATGTGAAGGCTGGTTCATGAAAGCATTTATTTATTTATTTTTTCTGTGTAGTTCCTTTAATTGATGTTAAGACGACGCACATCACAATTCAGTCAAGTTAGAGCTTCGAAGGCTCGCCTGGGCTGTATTAGCTGTTGGGCTTCCTCAAAAGGAAAAGATTATTTCTTCATAATGCCAAATTATGGGCCTTTAGTCCATGTACGTTTGAAATTCAATTTTTAAGTTCACCTTTGATAAAATAAAAAAAATAAAAAAATGAGTAAATTTAATATAAATTTTTTAGAATTAAAAAATAAAATTCAATATATATTTATATTATTATTAAATAAAAAAATCAATATTAAGCATCTCAATAATTTTTAATAATTAATTCACCGGATAGAGAAACGCCAATATCAAACGGTGCGTTTTATCATGGGCGGGATAATACATTCAAATGCTACACAAAGATACCATATTTAAAATTCTCCTTCACCGACCAAATTTTCCCGTCCGACCCAAGTCGGCAAATCCTCTCTTCAGATTCTCCATTATTAGCCTTTCAGTTATCACCTCTACAATCATCGAGAAATGAAGTCTAGATCTCAAGAAAAACGAGAGAACCAGAAGAAGCAATGGTCGTTGCAAGACTTTGAGATCGGAAAACCACTCGGGAAAGGAAAATTTGGAAGAGTCTATCTCGCTAGAGAAGTAAAGGTATTGCCTTTCATCATTTCCCGTTTGGTTACCAACAAAATGAGTACGATTCTCCAATATGTATCACTGAGTTTTTTTGTGCTTTTCCCTTAAATTTGTCGATTTGTTTTTTCCTCTTTTCCTATTTGCTATCCTCAGAGCAAATATATAGTGGCACTGAAGATAATTTTCAAGGAACAGATAGAAAAATACAAGATTCAACACCAATTACAGAGAGAAATGCAGATTCAGACGAGTCTTCATCATCCAAATATTCTGCGTCTCTACGGTTGGTTTCACGACAATGAACGCATTTACTTGATACTGGAGTATGCTCACCGCGGCGAGCTTTATAGAGAGCTTAAAAAGAAAGGTTATCTCAGTGAGAAGCAAGCTGCCACGGTGAAAACCCCTTGCTCTATGACAGATCGCTTTATTGTGCAGTTTTGTTGAGGTTTTAATTGAGTGATTCTATCCGCTATAAAAGCAAGGACTAACTAATCTGTTTGTTTCTAATGATTTTTAGTATATTGCAAGTCTCACAAATGCATTGGCTTACTGCCACGAGAAAGATGTGATTCACAGAGATATCAAGCCAGAAAATTTATTGCTTGATCATGAGGTATGCTTTGGGTATATGGTGATTTGAAAGATTTTGATCCGTAAGCATTAACCTAGTTTTTTTCAAGTTGTTCTTTTGCCTTGTATCTACAAATTAAAATTGACAAACTGACAAACTGTCAAATTATTAGCCAAATTGATCTTGCACTTGCCTTTCTTGTGTTTGCCATTTTTTCTGACTAATTAGCTAGAAATTAAAGAGCTGCTGAATCAAAATGTTTATAGGGCCGACTGAAGATTGCTGATTTTGGGTGGTCTGTGCAATCTAGGAGCAAGAGGCACACCATGTGTGGAACTTTGGATTATCTGGCTCCAGAAATGGTGGAGAATAAAGCTCATGACTATGCTGTTGATAACTGGACTCTGGGGATACTGTGCTATGAGTTCCTATATGGTGCACCTCCATTTGAGGCTGAATCTCAAAGGGATACATTCAGAAGGTAAGAACCTCTATTTGCCTACATATTTGTGTCAATTAGTTTCAACTGCAAACCAAATTGTTAACGTAGATTGATTATGTAATGCAGGATCATGAAAATTGATCTGAGTTTCCCTTCTGAACCTCCAGTGTCAGCAGAAGCCAAAAACCTCATCAGCAGGGTAAGTTTTATCCATCAACCTTGTCATGTTTGCAGCGAAAGACAATTACAGCATTTTTAATCACTTTCCTGAATATGCAATCCGTAAATTTTTGCAGCTTCTGGTGAAGGACTCTTCAAAGAGGCTCTCCCTTCAGAAGATCATGGAGCACCCTTGGATAATCAAGAATGCAAATCCTATGGGAATCTCCAAGAATTAACATTTTCCAGTAACCTAACTAATTAGATTTTGTACGTAACATCTTTATTTTGGGAAAGAAATGTTCTCAACTTGAACTTTGTATAAAAGTTGTAGAGTGATCTAAACTAGTCTTATCTAGTTTTAAATTTTTGCAAATAATTTATCAAACATGTGTAGCAATTATTTGCAAAAGTTAACAAATAAAATAAAGCTCTCAGCACAGAAGACGACCTCAGAGAAATATAGTTGCTGATCAGTTCCGTTGTCCTTCGACTGAAATCTGCAGCTTCTCTTGCATTTTGACGAAATTGAAGATGTCAGCTAGAATCTGAAAATTTTTGTTTTTCCAAAAAAAAAAAAAAAAAGAACACCCACAGTTAGAATCCAAAATTAACTGACTATGTAAATCGAAAGGCTTTTTAACTATTGCACCAAAAGAATAATTAGGCAAACAGATGACTACATGCCCAAGAACAACTGCTACTTCTGCGTCAGAGCCAAGACGATCAAGCAACCCTCTTTAAACAAGAATTTTACCACCAAAGAAGCAGCAAGCATTAACAATTTTACAACCCAACATAAACTTGCCAATCTTTTTCCATTCAAATGGTTAGAAGCAGGTTTCCATTTAAGTTTTTGAGCCTGCGTTGATCTTTACAAGCAGATTTTCATATTTTTCCACAGAAGAAGCTTCAGCTTGCAATTCTTTTCAAGCATTAGTCCCATGTTCGGAGCTTGAAGTATCTGTCTCGCTATGGATTCGACTGGCATGACTCCTGGGTCTGATGAAGGAAGTATTATGTTATCTATCTGTAAAAGTTATTACAAAAATACTCCCACAACTGTTTCTCAATTTTATCTGGAAAACAGCTCCGTACAGTAAGAGGTCTATGACTGAGAGCTGGAGAAATATCTGTTTTGGCGGTTGAAATGTCAACCACATTGGATAAATCTCTCTATTTGGAACTGAAAGGCCGTTTAAATGGCGATCAAAACCTGGTTCATTTATATCGAAATAAAAAATTATTTTTATAAATTTTTAAATCATACCCCGTTTGGCTCAGATTTCTTTCTTTTATACACGGGACATAAAAAACAAGTTACTCTTACCTGGTCCTAAGTTTTCTCCTTTGCTTCAACATTTGAAACTTCGGAGGTATAAACCGAGAAGGATATCAATAATTTATAAAAACACAAAAAGTTCATTGATTACATATATTTCCATATAAAAACTTCATGCGGCAGGATTAACAAAACTGATCTCAGGATCTCAGGATGTTTGGCAGGATTCAGGAGCACGAAAAAGGCTTTCACGATCATCCAGACAGCAGCCTAAGAAGAGAAGTCTCTATCTTCACAGGAAGCAACTATGGTGTCACTGATGGTGGTATCACTGCTGACAGTGTTGTCACTTGCAGTATCATTAGTCACAAGTCGAGGATTCACAGAGATTGAGATTGAGAGATTAGTGTTTAAGTCTGTAATAACATTCTCTTTCGTGGGCAAAATCACAGTAGTACGCGTATGACTGCTAGTGGAGTTACCAGAAGCAGGTGGCTCGGAAGCCTCTACACGCTTCTTTGCACCTCTGTGCATATGCATCTTGCAGTATTTCTCTTTAGGCACAACATCCCTCCGGCATCGCCACTTCTTTCCATCTGTTCTTCTACACCTTCTTGGTTCAAGTTCTACATGACTTCGACAAAAGCGTGGGTCCCTGCAACCTTGAACTGAAACCAATGGTAAAGAAAACAAATAAATCCAATTTTACATAATCATAGAAAAAAAAAATATTCTATATCAGAAGCACAGGAGATGGAGAGATTAGAATTACACTATTCCAATGGATATTTTGCTAATTGTTCTATTGCTTCTTTTTTTTTTTTTTTTCATTCCATTATGCTCTATCAGATCATGAATAGACACAATCTAACAACAGCAATAGGCTAGATAACCTTGTCTTTCTCCAAGTTGGCAAGAAAGTCATGGGAAGCTCTCATCAAATAACCCCTCAAAGCATATGATAGCTACTGGTCAGTATAAAAGTAACCTGCCAAAGCAATTTCCACTTAGAATGCACTATACTACCTTGAAGAACACTGTTCTGCGAGAAGTGGAATCCTTGACATGTGGCACCTCGGGTATTTCTGATGCCTTTGCCGTTGCTGCTGCTGTCAATTATATTCTTCAAACTGACATAGTTGCTGCAGTTTGAATTCGTGTTAGTTCCAACAATTCCTCCAGTGGCAGTGAAATCCATGTGAACGTCACTGTTCACTGTGATCGCAGTGGTCTTTATGCAGCCAGCAATGCCCCCAGGGGTCATGTTCGTGCTAATGCTCTTTGGGACATTAACAACACTAGTAGTCTTGGTCGTGCCATTGATTGTGGCATCAAGATTACTACAGGCAGTGCTAGAGCTTTTGCAGCTCATAACAGGATTATTAGATAAAGTTGCAGGGGTTGAACTGGAACAATTGATGTTTGGGGAATTCTTAATTGAATTGTGAAGTGGTGTAGCACTAGAAACAGTGGCAGTTTGGGAAGGTTCCACAGGCTTTCTTGAACGTTGACGGCCTCTGTGGATGTGCCGCTCACAATACTTTTGACCAGGAACCACACTCCTCCTACACTTCCATTTTTTCCCATCAGTTCTTCTACACCTCACTGGTTCTGAATCCATCATGTTTCTATAATTTAATTCCTGAGGACCGAATCCAACAACTGAAAACAAGAAACCAGCAAGGGCAATAAATAGATAAATTTTCTCATTTTTACCAATGTCAGATAGACCGATGAGAATTTAACCATACATAACAAAATTGAAAATTGCAAGGGTTAACAGACAGGACACAATTTTAATTTCCAGGATACATATATCTTAAACAAAAATTTGAAAGAAAAAATCGCGCAATCAAGCACAAGACCTCTGAGATAATAAGAATGTAATTAACTCCCCTAAATGAGTAGAAATGTTTGAAATTTGGCAAACATAACACGAAAAATTCAGAGTAGAAAGAAAAATAACAATCAAACATAAACCAACAAAAGAAAAAGAACCAACTGAAAACATAAAGAAGACTTACAGCTTCGGTGAGGTCTGTAGATTCCACCATAAAATGAAAGTATATATAAAGAAGACTTACAGCTTGGGTAGGGTCTGTAGATTCCACCATTAGCAAAGCCAGAAGAGGCAGCAACGCTCTTCCAAATTGGAAGTACAAGTGCAGACGGCACAATGAGACCAGCTGCTATGTACCTGTATATCGCCACTTGCCGCTGAAGCTCATCCAGCTGGGCTGCAGTTAACAGAGGCTTTCCATGTCCGTTGATAGCAGGGCCATGCGCAACAGCAATCCCGATGCCCACCTTCTTCATCGACGGTGATTCTACTTCTTCCTTCACCTGACTTTTCTTTACTTCCGTCACCAGCGTCCGTACTTTATCATCACCACTCTTATGGGACCCACAGCCTCCACCGGGACAAAAAAACAAAAAAAATCAAACAGATGAACAAATTAATTAAAAATTTTTAAAGCTAGTCTAAAACCGTCGCGTCAGCAACAGTAAAAATCAAGTAAGAATAATTGAAGAGAGAGGTCCATACTAGAGGCAGTTAGAAGAGGTTTGGCCTCCACTTCCATTACCATGGAGCTTCGAGATCAAAGAACAGGCGAAACCTATTAAGCTAAATTAACAGAGATGGCCGATGGGTAATGTGTCGTTCAAAAAAGTGAACTTCAAAGAGATCAATCCATAGCCTACTACTTGAACATGGGCTCATGAAAGCGGTGGCAGGTTTCTGACAGCGTCAGCCTTTTCGCGCTTGCTCGCAAAACTTCAGAGGAAATGCGTGTATTTTAACATGCAAGTAAGATCAATCCCCACTTGATGCAATAGAGCGTCAATTACACGATGCTTTCGCTGCGGATGTTGCTTAGTAGAACTTAGATTAGAAGATGGCCTCTACGCGCCCTTGTCAAATTGATTCACTGGACTGAACAGTGTTGAGAAGATGACACGTCAAGCGTCTTTTCAGTTAAGTGGCCCGCCTCATCGACCTTTAATTGGCGGGGTCCAATCATGGCCAGGTGGACCTTGCCAGTGGCTGGGGAGTGTCCTGAGTCTCCTGACCTCTTTTGATTGTGAAGGACGTCCTACTTTACTTGCTCAACAGCTTAAGGCTGGCGTGGGTTCGAAGACTAAACGAAGGCCCAACTCAAACCTCCGAGGCCCAACTATTTGCCCTTAAAAGGGCCTGAACTCAGTACCTTATTTAAATCCACAGACGCAGCCCATGATTGAAGCTCGGCGAGTGAATATGGGTTTTGTGCTCCAAAAAGTAAACAAATAAAACACCAAATCTAGAGAATGATCTTATAATTTTTTACATATTATCATATTTTGAAAAATAAATTTAAACAATTCTTTTATAGTCTTCCACTTTATTGATTGTTAGTTCAATTGAATTAGTGTATTTATAAGGAGGTAGCAGTATTTTTATATATATTTTTTAATAATACTTATTAAATTAGTGAAAACTCTTACAATCGAGGAATGAAAACCTATTACAGTTGAAATATCTCGATTCGATAATTCACCTTGAAAATGAAAAAATTAATTATGGTCCACTAATAATATAAATATTTTATATATTTGTTTGTGTTATTGTTATTTTATTATTTTATTGTAATATTAATAATATGAATATTTTATATATTTCTTATGATTACTATAATGAATACACATGAAATTAATAATTACTCTACGTCTACGAGGGCAGCCATTTACATGTTAGGAGTCACAAGAAAAGAGAATTCCTACTATGTTTTTTATTTAGGGTGCGGTGTGGGATACAACCAAATTAGCAACAAACAGGTGGGACCCCTTGCACAATTCAAAGGTTAAAGGGAAGATGGGATCCATCCAGCGGAAAATAGGCAATTATATTTTCCTTCTTCGGCAATACGCGACGCCGTATTATTGCCGACAATTTTAATCTCTGTACTTGGAATAATCAATGAAAAATCTTATGAATAATTGAGTTTTTTTTTTTTTTAATCATCATTGAGTCCATTTATTGATTATCAACAATCAGAAAATTAAAATGAATTAAAGAATAGTAATTTTAAAACCTAAATATTAAAAATAAAACGATTAATCAATGACAAAAAAATCAATATTTTTACATAAATAGATTGAATTGATTTTTCTAAATAATTCAGTCCATTTTATATTTCTTAAAACCAATGCTATATTAGAATTTTTGAATTGAAAGAAAAAAGAATTTTCAGATTTAATCATTGCTAAAAGATTGAAATTTAACGATGAAAAATAATATCTATTCTGTAATTTAAAAAAATAATATTATCCTCCTTAGACTTAAGTGTTCTTTAAATATTAGAATTATTGGTTCGAGACTACCTTAGAAAGAAAACATCAAGCACCGACTATACAATTATAGAACCAAAACACAAAAATCTAATATGTTGGTTGAATCCTTAATTTTTAATATTTGAACATCCAAATGAATTTTGTTTGATTAGTTATTAAACTGTCAGGTCATATTATTAAATTTGTTTGTTTGAATAATTACCAATTATATCCTCAAGTAGTTGTATTTAAACAAGGAATTAAGCCGAAGAAGGCAGGAAGCAGCTATTTCAGTTCTAACAGGAATGGCCTTCGAATTTACATGTGCTGTTTCTCGTTTATTTAATGTACTGATTCAAGACAACGATGTCTAAGAGCAGGCCACCAGATGATGGTTTGAGCGATCATGTTCGTTACACTGCCACTTCCACTGTAACAAAATCAAAACCAAAATGGTCCCAATGCCACTCCCTAGATTAATTGCCTAAAACAAATGCCTCTTTTCTGAGCCACACTCTTCCATTTGAACTAAAAGATTTATTTATTTATTTTTGTTCACCGAAGCTTCAAGAAGTATCAGGTGTATAAAATAAAATTAAAATATTCGATACGTGTTGGAAAAAAACAACTTGGCAGAATGACCGTTTCTCAACAATTGGCATTTCATATCTGCGTTTCAATGACCGTTATTCATCAACCAACCATCGTAATTCACAATCATAGCTGCTTTATTATCAATACTGACGTGGCATTAATCCTTTTTTTTTAATTGGCTACAGCATTATAGTCATTTCAAAAGAAAGAAAGAAAGAAAAAAAAAAAAAAAAAAGGCATAGTGATAGAATAATGCCAATGCCACAAAAAACCTCACATTTCCAGCTGTGACCAAAGTATGCTTGTCCCTCACATGGCCGCAACCACTAACCGCAGCTAAACCCCGCTCCTTAACCCCAGTTAAACTCCTAACCCTTCTTTCTCCTTCTCTTGTCCATTCCTTTTTATCCCTCACTCCTGCTCAGAACTCTCCGTAACCTTCTTCTTTCAAAACCTAGCGTCCGCCATGGGGCTACATTACCTTTTCCTCTTCCTTTCTTTCTCTGTACTCTCCACCACCATATCAGCCCATAACATCACCGACATTCTCAGTGGCTTTCCGGATTACTCAGAGTTCAACAAATACCTTACCCAAACAAAGCTTGCTGATGAAATAAACAGCCGAACGACCATTACCGTACTCGCCATCAACAATGGGGCGATTTCCTCTATTGCTAAACACCCCCTCTCCGTTATCAAAAACATCCTCAGCCTTCTTGTTTTACTTGACTACTATGACCCATCAAAGCTCCACCAGATCTCCAAAGGAACCACCCTCTCCACCACACTTTACCAAACTACCGGAAGTGCCCCCGGAAATTTAGGATTTGTCAACATCACCGACCTCCAAGGCGGCAAAGTCGGGTTTGGCTCGGCTGCCCCTGGCTCCAAGCTTGAATCTTCTTACACCAAGTCTGTGAAACAAATTCCTTACAACATCTCCGTCCTCGAGGTCAGCGCGCCGATTATTGCTCCCGGCATCTTGGCGGCTCCGGCCCCATCGCCTTCAGATGTGAACATAACGGCTTTGCTTGAAAAGGCAGGATGCAAGACTTTTGCTAGTTTGCTTGTGTCGAGTGGTGTCCTTAAGACGTTTCAGTCAGCGGCTGATAAGGGTTTGACTATCTTTGCACCAAATGATGAGGCGTTTAAGGCTGCTGGTGTTCCTGATCTGAGCAAGCTCTCAAATGCTGAACTCGTTTCGCTCTTACAGTATCATGCTGCCGCCAGATACAGTCCTCTTGCGTCGTTGAAGACCAGCAAAGATCCAATTCCAACATTGGCCACTAACGGCGCAGGGAAGTTCGATCTGACGGTGACCAGTTCCGGTGACTCGGTCACTCTCCACACAGGAGTTGACTCATCGAGAGTCGCCGACACGGTTCTCGACTCAACACCTCTGTCGATTCTCACTGTAGATAATGTGCTTCTCCCATCAGAGCTGTTTGCGAAGTCTCCATCTCCTGCTCCAGCACCGGAGCCTGTGAGCGCACCGTCTCCTTCTCCAGCAAAGTCGCCAAGTCCAGCTCCAGCTAGCGTGGAGGCACCATCTCCGCTGGCCGCTTCTCCGCCTGCACCGCCGACGGAAACTCCCGAGGGAGCACCATCAGATGCGCCGGCTGGATCAGAAAATAGCACATCGGATAATGCTGCTATTCACGTGACTGCTCCTGCATTGTTCACAGTGTTGCTCAGTGTTGCCGCCAGTGTAATTTGTTCGATTCTCATGGCCTGAATCGTAATTATTTAGATCTGTTAATTTGATTACTTTTTTTTTACTTTTCTTTTGAGATATTGAGTTGTTACTTTGCTAGAGGCTTATTTTATTTTAAATTTTAATTTATTCTGATTTTTAAATTATGGGTACAAAGGGTGAAGTGGGGTAGCTGCTGCGCATTCTAGCAGCAACAGTATTGTTCTTTTTAAGAAACGATTGTTATTGGGTGTTTCGCTTTCCATTATTTTAAATGTTAGATCTGTCGGTTTTTGTGATGAAGTGGAATCCAAGCGCAGAAATTGTTGTATATAGCTGTGAGCCCACGTGAGTGGAGAGAGAAGTTGTGGGTACATTTATTAAGATGGATAGTGTCACTTTGGAATAGTACTTGTTTTGCTAAATAAATCGATGTTTTCTACTCTGTGATAAATAAATCGATGTTTCTAGAATGGGAATTCTGATTTTCCTTCCGCCTGACCGTCTGATTAAGCTATTAGACTGGAAACCAAATTGGCATGATTTAGATTTATTATTATTGAAAATATTAACGCAAAAATTCATTTATGTAAATTTATAAAAATGAGAGCATATTTGTTGACGCAAGAAAGCTTATTAGAATGCATTTTAAAGGAAAAAAATGCATAATAATTTCACAATATTATTAATTTAATGGTAGCATGAGTTAAATAATTAATGAGTCTTTTTTGTTATTCTCGGATTTTTTTTTAAGATAATATTAGAATGCCCAAAAAATTTCAAATCAATACAAATATTATAAAAAAGATATGATTCATTTTCTAAAAATCAGATATAAAATAAAATGATAAACTAATTATTATTTGCTAACCTAATAAAAAATTATGTATACAATATGGTGTGCATAATTTATTATTACTCAGAGTGATAATATAATATTTCAATTTTATTTTAGAGCAGTAGAAAGATTCGATCGATCTATAAGACACATGTAATAAAGAGAAATATAATTAGTCAATAAATCTCTTAACTAAGAAATTTTAAGAATTAATTTAAGAAACTTATTATTTATTTTTATTTATAGTAACATTCCCTCAAAATATAACTATCCATTTATATTTCAATATAAATTAGCTTTTTAAAATAATAATCTAATATATTAAACAATTATTTTTTATACAGTCTGTTCATCGGTAATTAATTATTCAAATATCCAACCATTAAAATGATGACTTATAATAAACCTTCAACTCAATAACTTATAATGCATTACCAATAAAATTCACTCAATAAAACCTTAATTCACAATAATTATTCTTAGTCTTTAAATATCCTTCAATTATTTAATTTATTTTACCTTATTTAATTATTAATAATCATGAAATATATTCCTATATTTTAATAACTCTAATCTTTAACTCTAATGCCTTTAAAAATATATTCATACTCTTAATGATAAATTAACACCAACAACAATAATAATTTTTTAGTGACATCATTTATTTAACTCACCATATATATTTAATCAATTTTACCAAATATTCATTCTTATATTAATTACCATCGAAATATTCGCTATAATTGATTTTTCATTTAGTCAAATTTCAATAACCAATATAATTTTAAAATTATTATACTTAAATCAATTTTATTAATTTTAACTTTTTAATCATTAATTTTATTTCCGTAAAATACACTGACGCATGTATTTAAATTCACTAATTATCCGTTAATAATAATATCAACTAATTAAAATCATCAAATATAATTTGTTAGCAATTTTACTAAATATTTATTTTCAACCCAAATTTATCTTAAATTCAACATTTCATATAATAATACTCATTTCACCAAATTTTCAAATTAACACCCCAAAATACTTAATTATGTAAAAATCTTAAATAATGACCATTATCTCTTAATTAACTAATTTATGTCCTTTAAACTCGGTTTATACAAAATTTGTATCAATATAATCTAATTCATAATTGATCAAATTCTCAAAATACTGTAATATTCCTATAATCAAATTAATTCCCACAAATAATATTATTCTAAACCAAATTAATAATTCTCGACCTATACCCATCAATCAATCTAACAATATACTTATAATCAATTAATCAAAATTCACAATATTACTAACAATAAAATTCAACTAAATAATAATTCAAAATCCTGTAATTACTCAATTATCACAAATCAGTCAACTAAAAATACTAAAATTATCCCCAAATAAAAAAATTCACCAATATATAATATCAACAAAATAATTAACCAACCACACCATCAATAATATTAATCAACCAAAATACTAAAAATTACTGCTAACTAACTAATTACTAAAATTTACTAATTAATAAAAAATTATGGAATAAATAAATTCAGTACCCAATTATATTATCAAAGTCCCAATAATCAAGAATTGGTGACTGAGTTGCAGGGCCACTGTGAACGGTGGCACTGAGCTCGCTGTGGTCGAGCACGAGGTGAGAGGAGGAGGAGACGGTGGCGCAACCGTTCGCAGCAGCTGGACCGGCGGCCTGGTGCATCTGGTTTGCTGGGAACGACGCAAAGGACTGTTGCTGCCAGCTGGGTCGAGCGCGCGAGGAGTAGCGGTGGCTGGAGGCGGCGCGACGTGAGGAGGTTCGCTGGGATGGTGGCGCGGCGCGGAGAAGAGGGCTGCAGCAGCTGTGGTGGCCGGACTTCACGCAAGAGAGAGAG
>CANUEP010079985.1:0-37218 GCA_947857235.1 Jatropha podagrica | reverse complement strand
TGTGCACTTTTTCCTACTTTGAAGAAGTGGGAGAACCCTCCATCAAAGGGAAAGGAAAAGCTCAAGAGTGAAGCTTTCTAAGCTTCCTAAAGCTTGATTGAGAGGTTAGTGCAATAATACTTTCAATTCTCTTTCAATTTCTCTAAGTTGTAAGTTTTGGGTTTTGAATAATTTTTTAGAAATTGTGTGAATTGTGTTGGGGAAATATGTTGTGATTGCTTTAGTATGATTCTTCATGCTTAATAAGCTTAATGGATTGCTTGGAAGTGAAAGAGAGAAACCCCTCCTTGTTTCCCTTCTTGGCCAAACCCTCTTTAAGTGGAGGGCTTGGATTTTTGTTTCTTATTTTGATCTCCTTTTATTGTAATTGAGCTTGAGAGTGGTTTTCTTTATGATTTATGAAATAAATTTGGAAAGGAATTATTTCCTCTTTATTTTGAAAGGATGGCCGAACCCTCCTTAGGTGAAGGGCCATTGTGTTCCTTTGATTTTCAAACTTGATTTTAACTTAAATGAGTTTATTAATAAGTAATTTAGTGATGGTTTAAAGTTTTAATTCGAATTTCAATGTTTAAGTATTTTTCATGACTTAAAGAAGGTTTTGAAATGGTAAATTGGGTTTTATGGTTAAGTGTTTAAAGTAATGGATTTAATTATTTTGAGTAATGCTTTTGAGTTAGTGATTAAGGCATTTGATGGAGAAAGCTTTTTCTCCTTCGTTTTCATAAAGAGGCCGAACCTTCTTTAGTAGGTAAGGCATGATTTTGGTCTTCTAAATGTTGAACTTTAAGTATTTTTAAGCTATGATATTTGTGATTAAGAAAGTATGGTTTTGGGTTTAAATATAAGAGGTCTTGAAGTGCATTTACAAGTTGTAAGTTAAGTGATTTTGAAATAATAAGTGTTAGTTATAAAATGTTTTTGGATAAGGAATGATGAATGAGAAATAAGGTTAATTATGGAAGAACGGTTTTGATTTGGGCTCTACTATGCATGATTGACATGTGGTATGATGAGATATATTTTGATATGCGAGCATGCTTGAGTTATCAACCCATTTTATTATGTGGAGCTATGATCATATGCTAGGGTTATCAGCCTTTATAAAAAAGCGAACGCGCTTATTATGTGGTGGTGGGTGGTGCTTTCATAGACCACGATTATGTGGTGGTGGGTGGTGCTATCATAGGCCACAGTGGCGCTTCTGTAGGACACGATTATGTGGTGGGGGTGGTGCTTTCATAGGTCATGGTGGTGCTTTCACAGGCCACGATTGAATCTGCTTATGAAGATATACTATATTTATGAATTTTCTAAATTAAGAATGGGATTTTATTTCATTATAAAGAAATCAAAAATGTATTGGTATTTGTGATATTTTCTTATTTATATTGAGTTATGTATGAATTTTAAAGATGTGAATTTCTATATGATTTTTGAAATATTTGGATTTAATTAGTACATTTTCAGTGCTTAATATATATTATGATTTGAGTATTTTCATAGATATTTGAGATTTATTACTTGGCATATTCTTGCTACTTATATTGGTAATTATTTAGCACCACTAAGTCTTCCACTCAGCGCGTTGATTTTTATCATGCGCAGGTTGTGTGCTTTGGGGGTTACTTAAAGACCAAAGGAACAACATCAGAGTAGAAGTATGGCTTTTGGGTAGGACATGTATATTAATGTGAATTATGGCACGTATAGACTTATTGTAAACAATATTGGAGTTGTAAATATTGAGATCATAATTAATAAGATTGGTGGATATTTTAAGTATTATTATTTGATTATATGTATGGTGTATGAATGGTGATATATATATATATATTTCTTGAATGGATAATAACATAATAGGATGACTTGATCTTATATTTTTAGAAGTGTTGCACGACTTGTTATATTAATTTGGAGTTGAGGTTTGGAGAAATTATATTGGAAGTGTGTATATTTTATTTGTGTGGCAAGTTGATTTTTAAGGGAAACTCTTGCGAAATTTTCCTAGGAATTTCTTTAAACTTTATTTTTTAAAAAATTTTTAATTACTTGCCTCCTTGTAAAAATCTAACCACATTTAATATGTGATCTAGAGTTAGTAAGTGATATAACACGGTGCTCCGGCACCGAATGTGGCGTCTATCATATGGTCCTCCAAGATTAGGCAATAGGTGTTATAGCTGATCACCCTGAGTTCGTAGTGAACTTGGCATTGGTCGCCCTATTATCTTAGTGGACCTGGTGCTGATCGCCTTATTTTTCCGAATGAACCCAGCGCTGATCGCCCTAATTGTTCTTACTTAGCGCGAGTACCCCTATTTTTATCTGAATTGGCACTAGTCGCACTGATTAAGTTTGATTTGGCGCTGGTCGCCCTAATTTTTTGTCAAATTTGTGCTGATTACCTTATTGACCAAGTCTGTTGGCACTGGCTGCCCTGTTTTTTTAAGCTGGTGGCACTGGTTGCCCTGGTTTCTTCAACTTAGCGCTCCTGTTTTCTAGGCTGGTGGCACCTGTTGCCCTGGACTTGGATGAATTTGGTGTTGATTCCCCTAATTTTTTATTGACTTGGCACTGGTTCCCCTAATTTTTGACTTAGCAATGATCGTCCTAAGTTCGTACTAAATTTGGCACTGGTCACCCTATTTTTTGAGTGGATTTTGCATTGATTTCCTTATTTTTCTAAATGACCTTGACGTTGATCACCCTGGTTATTCTAACTTCGCATTGGTCGCCTTGTTTTAATCTTATTTAGCATTACTCACCCTGTTTAAGCTTGATTTATTGCTCGTCGTCATGATTTTGTCTGATTTGGCAATCGTCCCCCTAATTAGTTCTGATTCAGCACTGGTAGCCCTAATTAGGTTTGATTTCACACTAGTTACCCTGAGTAAGTCTGATTTGATGCTAGTCGCCTTGATTATTTTAACCTAGCATTAGTCGCCCTAATCCTGGTCGAGTCGCCGCTGATTGCCTTGTTTACTGAGTCCGTTGGCACTAATTGCCCTATCATCTCATGTTTTGATCCGAAAATCATAGTTAGTTAAACAGAATAAATATGCAGGATGCATGACATGCCATTTCTAATGTTCTAGCTCAATTCTCGAGAGAGTGTCCATGAGAAAATGAGGCCCGATATGCCAATGTTTGTTTTTCGATCTAGCTTTCTTCTCTTTTTCTTTCTCTTTTCTTCCCTCTACTCTTTTAGTGACCTATCAGAGCCAAGTTGTCTAAGATCGGCGTCGTCTAGATCGGTGCCATTTTGGCACTTTACCTAGGCCAAAACAGTCCTGTTTTAGGGCTCACCAATGCCGATTATGGCTTGATTGGTGCCAACATCTTTTGGCTGGTGGAGGTTTAGACCTATAAATACCTCATTTATGGCTCCAAAACTTTTATCGTTTTACACCCCCGAGGCCCTATTTTCTCAAATTTTACACACTCTACCTAAAAATGGAGTCATTGACCAATTATGGCATGCAAAGGTGGATAAAAAGGCTGACAAAAGTGAAAATGATTAATTTAAGCTGGTACGGCATGGCTTCTTTGGTCAAGCTAAGAGGTTTGCTGGTGGACCGGGCTTTTTTGGATTCCTTTTTTCACCTGTGGGATCCACAAACTCATGTTTTTCAGTTTGATACACACTTTAAAGAGACGTGTCCGACATACGAGGAGTTTATGGTTATTTTAGACAATAGTTCTGAGAGGGCTCCGGTGGCTACACCGATCAGGACTAGGTTTTTCAAGAGCTTCATAAGGATGCTCAGTCTCTCTATGATAAAGGCTAGGGATTTTGTGGTAAGAGATTAGGAGAATTTATCTAGGTTGGAGGAGCGGTATCTGGATTCACTCGAGTTTGACGACCTAGAGCACTAGAGGTTCAAGAATCAAGCTTTGGTTTTTTTTTCTGGTGAGTACCAGTATATTGATTGGTTTAGTAGGCTTGAGGGATTTGAGGGTGGCAGACTTGGTCCTTTAGATGGAGCGAGGCGCCAAGATTACTAGCATGGCTTTGGTAGAGACTATTCTAAGCTTCGATCAAGCTTATAGAGTGGAGGAGATTTGGTCAACTAGCCTGATCATGCTTTAGGTGAGCATTCTCAAACTAACTTTTGTTATGCTTAGATAAGGTACTTTCTAAAAAACGCTTAGGTTTGGTTTGCATATGGAAGCATTTTTTAAAGTCTGAGTGTCGGAGTAATGTCTGGTCTTGCATATTTTAGGAAGGGATTTGAGCTATTTCAATTATGTTTACAGTTGAATCTGTATGGATAAAAGGGGTATTGCATGTGAATGCCTGTTTCATTTCTGTTGTGATGGTGCAATGTCTAGTCTTGTTGTTCTGGTTAACGGATCATTCAAGGGTAGTGGATCCACCTCGATGGTGCCCTAATGAGCCATCTCAGTATCATTCCAGGCGAGTCGTGGTGAGGCACGGGTCAAAGGATGCATGGCTATAGTGGTTATTGGCATTGAGGTCGGATCAGATCTTGTGAAGATGTGACTAGTATGAGATTAGACAATTTTTAGTTCAGTCTACTGGGTACCAGATGGCTTATCTGCTGGGCATAGATAGCATCACATTCTACCTTAGTTCTAGGCTGATGAGGCAGATGGGGCATGTTCAGGCATTGCCGCCAACTGGAGCTCTTTTTTGAGATATACTGATTTCTCCTTAAATTACGGTGGCTATCTTATGTAGCTGGTTGAGAGGGGCTGATGTAGTTGAGGCTAGGGTTTCTAGGGGCAGGACTGCTGCTTATAAGGCTTGGTGGGTTACAAAGCATGGTAGCCGGGAAAGGGAGCACAGAGCAACTCTGACATGAGAGATGGACGCTAGACTCTAGGCGATGACTGAGATGGGTTTAGACTCTATCAAAAGAGTTGACCCTGAGGACTATGATTAGATGATTCCGATGGTTTGGATAGTCCATCGGTGCATGTTGACCTTATGTTGATAAGGTAGGACTTTTATTTTTTATTTTTAATGCAGCCCATATTTTTGTAAGGGCTTCGAAATAGGATAATGACCTATGATGTATACAGGGTTCAGTTGACACACTTTTGGCTTTGACACTCTGGATTGTGGATACGCACATGACTGATAAAGATAGATAGATGACAGAGATAAATGCCTGAAAGATAGGGCTTTTGTGATTTTCTTTTTACATAGCTTGTATTGATTTATGATACGTAAAAAGGGAATGATTTTGACACTTTTTAGAAGGAAATTTATTTTTATCCGTTATGAGATTGCCGCTTTTAAGCCTTAATTATTGCCTAAGCCGCCCTTTCAGATTTTCGACCTAGCAAGCTACCCTAACTTTTGCCTAAGCTACCCTTTTGGGTTTTCAACTTAGCAGGCTTTTGATTTTGCCTAAGCCACTTTTCCTTGCAAGTTTTCAGCTCAGCTTGATTTGTTTTTACCTCTAATTATTTTCACACTAGCATAGAAAATCTGAAGTTTTCAACAGGAGGGCAAAAATGTGTGCTTGTTATTATTGTGACCGCACCCACATATTGGGCTACCTATGTATCCCATACTTTTAGAACATATTTCTAGGAATCAGATCACTATAGTTTCGCCTTATGGTGACACAAGGATTGATATTTCTAGTGCTAATGCCTGAATGCATTCACACAATATACCTTTTGAGTTGATCCAAGTTGCATCGATTGGTGAACTCATTGTCATTTATGTCTGACAAGATGACACCGCCTCCGGATAGGATTTTCTTTAGTAAGTAGGGGCTTGCCCAGTTTGGCATGAATTTACCTAGGGTATCTTACACAGAAGCTCTGATTTTCTTGAGTATAAGACAACCTTCTTTGAGTTTTCAATCCCGGATTCTCTTATTTAAGTGGTTGGCTATTCTCTGTTGATAGCTTTGAATCTGATTAAGAGCTTCTAGCCTTTTCTCATCAATAAAATTCAACTGGTTGTGATAGTTCTGAACCCATTCAATTTTAAGCAGTTGACTTTCTCTTATGACCTTGGCTAATTTGATTTGGACTTCGATAGGGAGGACTGTTTCCATTCCGTATACGAGTGAGTAAGGTGTCACCCTGGTCGGCGTCCTAATGGAGGTTATGTATCCTAGTAAGGCAAATGGCACTTGTTCATGCCAACTTCTGTGATTGGGAATCATCTTCTGAAGGATGTTCTTGATGGACTTATTTGCTGCTTCAATTGCTCCATTGGTCTAGGCCTGTATGGTGAAGAGCAATGGTGTTGAATTCTGTACCTATTTATTAGAACAGAAATCTCTATCTAGAAGTGAGACCCATTATCTGTTATGATCTCAAAAGGGACCTCATATTTGCATATGATGTTTGTCTGTATGAACAAAGCTACTTTTCTGGAGTTCAAAACATGATAGGATGCAACTTCTACCCATTAGTGAAGTAGTCGATGGCTATTAGGATTTACTCATGCTGATTAGAGGACTTTGGGGTGATTCTGCCAATCATGTTAATTTCCCAAGTTGCAAAGGGCCATGGTGTAGTGATAGGGTGAAGAGCCACTTGGGAAATTTCTGGAGCTTTGAACGAATCTGACATTTATGACTCTTTTGAATAATTTTGCATAGTCTGATCGCATGCTCAGCCAATCACAACCCTAATTGGTGATATTATGGGCCAGAGCCATCCCGTTCATGTGGAGGCCTTCTTCTTCACCATGTACCCATTCCATAATCTATTGAGCTTCTTCTCCAGTTACGCACCTGAGATGTGCCTGGTTCCATGTCCGTTTATATAGGATTCCATCCTTGTAGAAGTAACTCTTTAATAGCTCTTTGAAGGTCCTCTTGTCAGACTTAGAGACATCTTCAGGGTATTCTTACTTATCTAACTAGGTCTGAATATCCCAGTACCAAGGCTTACCATCAGTACGCTAGAGATTGCAAGTAGTAGGTTGGCTGTTGGTGAATCTAGATTTTCAGAGGTTTGATGAACATGTCGAAGCTAGCATCAACCATGGAGGCAAGTGTTGCTAGTGCATCGACAAATTCATTTTTAGTCCGAGGTAAATAGTGGAATGAGAAATCTTTGAATTGCTGAGCCAACTAATCTAGGAACTAGAGGTATGGGATCAAACGTTGTTCTTTCATCTTCCATTTCTTAAGTGTTTGAGAGACTATTAGGATGGAGTCCCCATATACCATTAGACTTCTGATCTAAATACTCAGAGTTTCTTCTAATCCGGCAATACAAGCTTCATATTATGCTTCATTATTAGTGACTTAGAATGTCAACTTAATATTGAGGGGTAGTCGTTCTCCATTTGGAGTTACTAAGACCCCGTTGATGCCATAACCCTGGTGATTAGCGACCCCATCAAAATACATCTTTCACTGATCTATTTGAATCAGTAGGATGTCCTCATCTGGGAATCTGATGTCTGCTACATCAGCATCAGTGGGAGATGCGGCTAAGTGATCTCCTATCACACTGCCTTTAATTACTTTCTTCACAATAAACTTTATATCAAATGTTGAGAAAATGGTAGCCCATTTAGCCATCTTACTGTCTAGAACCAGCCTCCCTATAAGGAATTTCAAGAAACTCAGGTCAGCAATGATGTGTGTAGAATAGGAGCAAAGATAATGTAAGAGCTTGATGCAAACCCATGCCAAGTCTAGGCAAAGTTGTTCGATCTTTCCGTACCTCAATTTTGTCTCTAGCATTCACTTACTCATATAGTAAATGGCATTCTCTTTGCGAGAATCTGGTGCTTCTTGTACTAGCATAGCCCTGATGGCTCCATCTATTACTGATAAGTAGAGAAGGAGTGGCTTTACAGGTCTGGGAGGCTGGAGAACCGGAGGGTTGAGTAAGTATGCTTTATCTGTTCAAAGGCTTTTTGACTCTGGTCATCCCAAGCTTTTGGGGCATCTTTTCGCAACTTCTTGAAGATTGGCCCATAGGTGTCTGCTAGCTGTGAGATAAATCGATCGATATATTGAAGGAGGCCTAAAAACCCCCTGATTTCCCTTTCTATTTTAGGAGATTGCATCGCAATGATAGCTTTGGATTTTGCTGGATCAATCTCAATCTGTCTCTTAGATACCATGTAGCCTTGCAAGATACAAGACGGAGCTCCATAGAGATACTTGGCAAGGTTGAGTTTTAGATTGTATTGTTGGAGTCTAAAGAAGAACTGCTCAAGGACAATTAGGTGGCTTGGTCCATCCCTAGTGTGGACAACCATGTCATCAACATACACTTCTACATTCTTGTGCATTAAGTCATGAAAGATCGTGGTGGCCATCCTTTGATAAGTGGCACTGGCATTTTTCAGAAAAAAATGGCATGATCCTATAACATAAAGTACCCCACTCTATGATGAACGAACTTTTCAATTTATCTAGCTGATTGACTAGTATCTGATTATACCCTGTATAAAAATCTGTGACTAAAATCACACTGAACCCTGCCATTCTATCAACAAGCAGGTCAATATGTGGTAGAGGGAAGTCATCCTTATGATAGGCCTTGTTCAGATCCCGGTAGTCAACACAAATTCTGATCTTGCCATCTTTCTTAGGAACCAGTACTATGTTGGCCAACCAGGTCAGATAATCAATGGGCTCGATGAATTGGTTCTCCAACAACTTGGTTGTTTACTCTTTGATTCTGAGAGAGATTTCAGTTTCTGCCTTCGGAGTTTCTGTTTCACTAGCTAGATGTGATCATAAGTTGGGATCTTATGAACAATAATGTTAGGATCTATGCCGGTCATATCACTGGCTGTCCATGCAAAGTAATTTGAATACTGCTTGATGAGCTCTATCAACTCCTATTTACAATCACATTCATGCACAAAAAAATAATAAATGTATGCTTTGGTGCATTTTTTGTGCTAATGTTTATTTGCTCTTTTGTTATCTTTATTTCATTTTCATTTTTGTTATTGCTAGGGAGAAAGGATAACAAGAAAACTGAAGCTTTTTATTATTGACAAAGGTGCCATGATCGGTATTTACATTGAGTTTCATAAAGAGGCCTCCTATTTCTGAAAAGGAAGACAAAGAAGACTCATAAGACTCGGAAGACTCTGAACTAGACTCTGACTTAAGTTATGTTTGTAACTCATGTTCAGGTTCAGGTTCAGGTTCAAGTAGTGGGAAGGTTGACTGCTCTATGCTCTCCTCTAGGTACCAATTATGTAAAGGTTCTTGGATGGGCTATATGAGGTTTGTGGGGTCTGCTTCCACTTGGTCAGCAATCATGCAGGGGTCAAAGAGAGAGGTCTCTATGTTATCCTTGCAATCGGTCTGGAGCTTGAAGAGAGGCTCATGATCTGCTAGTGAGAACCTAACATCAAAGAGAAGCTCAAAACTAGAGATTAGTCTTTTAGTTAAAGGACAATACCATGGTTCTTGAAAGAAATAGTAGGGTTCTAATTCCCCCCTCTTTGGTAAAGTAACTGTTAAGGGTTTTGAAGTATGGGCACATCGAAATGTCCATTGTTTCACCTCTCGTTATCACCTTCTGCTTGGTGTCTTCAACCTCCTCTTAATCTTCATTTTTCGGCTTGAATCCAAGACCAAAAGAGGGTTCAACATTCAGATATTTAGTAGAGGCCATACCCTACTGGTTGCGGCCCAGTCCCATTCCTAGAAAGTAACACATAATTCTCAACATGTTAGCCACCATAGGGTTACTGTAGGGATCAAAGTCCATTGAGAAAGTTTCTTTACCTGGCTCTGCCTCAATAAATTGAAATGAATCAAAGGAGAACCCTAACAATGTGTAGAATGTTTGCTCAGGCTGAATTTCCAACAGTGGGACAAAGAGAGAATTTCTGATTTTTCCCGCCAAGTCCCCTTTGACTGTTAGCACTGTGTTTCCATGGGGTAATTTTAGCTTCTAATGTAGAGAGGAGGCTATTTCCTTAGGCTTATGAATCCATGGCCTTCCTAGAAGTAGGTTGAAGTAGGCCGGGACACCCACTACCTAGAAGGGGATGGTCATTACTGCGAACTCGATTATGACTTCTAGCTCAACCACACCTAACACTTCTCGTCTGGTGTTATCATATGCCCTCACTATCTGATTGGAAGGCATAACATTTTTAGCAGTTAACCCTAGACAACTGGCTACCTTTAGAGGACAGACATTCAGTGCTGACCCATTGCCTACCAAAACCATAGGCACTATTTTACCCCTAGCTTGGATTGTGACATAGAGAGCATGGTTCTTATCTCCTCCAGTAAGGATTTCATGGTCTAAAAAGTACAGAGTCATTGCTAGAGGGTTTCTTATAATGGAAGCCACCAAAGCTTCTGGACTGACATCAGCAGTTGTCTAACACTGATTCATCGCCTTGATTAGAGCTTGGCGGTGTGAGAAGGAAGACTGAATCAATCCCCCATATAAAAATGTTGGATTTGGTTTTCTTTAGCTGTTTCAAAACCAAATTCTCAAGTTGATGTCCAGAGCTTAAAATAGGCATGTCCTTAACCAAGGTGGCTAGATTAGGAAAAGCTCCAAGAGGAGGAGACAGGTATTGTCTCCCGCTCTGGGTGATGGCATTAATTTCCTCAAGCATGTCATTCAGGTCTATGACGCAGCATGAGTTGTCCATGATTCGGCGGATTAGGAAGGCCAAGTCAGAGTCTAGCTCCTGTTGGATCATGTGGATGTTGTTTTCATGTTGGGGGAGTGGGTTAGTGTTTATGTTTGGTCTATGTCAAACAGGAAGTATTTGGCCACTCGCCACCAAGTCCTGGATCTTATATCTCAGGGTCTTACAGCCATCAGTCTTGTGCCTGGGTCCCTGATGGAAAGACAAAAAAGAATCAAGGTTATAGTGTTTTGGAATTGGATTTGGTAGAGGTCTAGGTTCCAAGGGCTATATCAACTTGTCATCCACGGCCTTCTCAAAGATAAATGAGAGGCAGACTCCAAGATCCGTGAACTTGCATTTGTCTGGTCGAGTAACTAGTGTTGGTAAAGGAAGAGGTTATTGTCTCTAGTTGATCAGAATGGCCACCTCATTGCCTTTCTAAGGGGAAGGAACTGTGTGATAACTAGTATGTGGCTTCTTATATTTGGAGGAAAAAGCTTGATGCTCTTTAATCTAGCCTGACTGGATTAGGTCCTCAATTTTAGTTTTGGTGGCAATGAGTTCTCAGAAGTCTGAAAGATACTAAGTCCTAAGGCGACTCTAATAAGAAAGGAGTAGGTTCTTGACTATAATTTGAAGGACCATTGAGCTTCTGAGCAGCTTTGCCACTCCATCTTATAAGAAAGTAAGAAAAGGGTTCCCGGGCTCCCTGCTTGATAATCTCTAAATCTCTTCTGGTAATGTCAACCTCCACATTATAGTGATACTGCCTAGTTGAAGCCATTACAGATCTCATCCCAGGTCTTCTTCTTGGGATTGTCCAGGGCAACAAACTAATTAAGAGCAGCACTAGTGAGGGATTGCTGAAAGAGTTGAGGCAGGAGCTCATTATTCACACCAAGAGGAGTGAGGGCACCCACATACATTTTTAGGTGAGTTTTGGGTCATGTGGTACCATCAAACTTGTCCATGGAGGGCATCTTGAACTTGGCAGGCAGCATAGCCTCTAAAAAGAGTGGGAAAGAGTCTACATCAATAAAGTTTTTGTACTTCTTGATGTTCTTAAGAAACTTCTGGAAGGAATCCATCTTCTCCATCATCTTCCTAACCTTTAGAGAAGCAAAATCATCCCTTATCCGGCTCGGGGTGGCAATAGCATTGGAAGTGGCCCCTATCTCAGGAACTGACCCTCGACCAATCTGATCACCATTGGGTGGAATAGCAGGCTATTCATTAGATCCTCTGTCTAGTTGGGAGGAGCATTACCATTCTAACTAGCAGTTACCAAGGTCCTAACTTCCCCCAAAATAGTCTCTCTTTGGGCAGCAATGGTATTATTAAGTGAAGCATTCTTCTCTGTTAGCATAGATCGAAAATGGGTCTCTTGTTCTCGAAGCATCTCTTCCATCAATGTTCTAAAGTCATTGGGTAGAGCCATTGTTGTTGTCGTTCTCGGGTAGAAGTAAACAAAGAAGGGTATCAGTAGATATCTGTTATAGAAGCTTTTAAGGTTGTGCTCAGGTTGGGGTTTGAGGCTTTTGGTAGTTTAGGGTGCTCAGGTCAAGTTTAAGGTTTTTTATGAAGTTGGAAGCAATGCAATAGCCAAGATTTAATGGCATGACTCGGGTATTGCCCCCAAGATAGGAGATGGAGGTGCTTAGGTTTGATTTAAGACTTTATATGAGATGCTCAGGTCAGGTTTGAGGCTTTTAGTATTCTGAGGTGCTCAAGTCACGTTTGAGGCTTTGGTAGAGTTGGAAGTAATGCACGAGCCAAGATTTAAGGGCATGACTCGGGCGTTACTCCCAATTTGGGAAATAAAGGTGCTTAGGTCTGATCTAAGGCTTTCTCTGAGGTGCTCAAGTCTGGTTTGATGCTTTAAGGTGTTAAATCTAATTTGAGGCTTTCTGGTAATAGGATGGATACATTTCCTCGGATAGGAATTGGTGTATAGGGTTATCACTGGTTGGTGTTTGGGTTACCACTATATGGTGTTTGGGATAGCAGTGAGTTGGTGTTTAGATGTACCACTAGATCGGTGTTTAAGTTACGATAAGATGGTGTTTGATTGACCACTAGATTGGTGTTTAAGGTTACCATTGTTTGGCATTTGGGTTACCACTAGATTGGTCACTGTTTCAATCTCTGGGTCCATAATATGTAATGTGTGTACATTAATGTTATTCTAAAAACATTTTCATGATGAAGGGTGCATATAATCCTAAAGATAGGATCTAAGGTCATTACATGCTTTTGGTGGATTAGTTTGAGGGTCCCATCCTCTACAGTTGGTATATACCTCGTCATTTGACCATGTCATATCAAATGGAATGATTGGTACGCCAAATCCTTTACCCTACCATAAGGAATGGAGGTGTACAAAATGAGTGAGAAACCTTCTTTACCCGAGACAGCTATAAGGAAGAGTGCACCAAAGTGATAAGGGCAACTTGGTTTGCTTAATTCTAGTGATGGAAAAGGATCCCAAATGATGCATTTGTATGTATGCAAGCCGATTTTTAATTTGAACCAAATTTGAAGATCCAAAACCTACTAGGTAGTCTTCTTACTACATTTTTTATTTTAAAAAATGTTTAAAGTTCCGTAGTAGAGTCGCTAGCATGTGAGGCCCCTCCCGAGCATCGTGGATCGGACCCACTATTGCAGATGTCTAATCAGACGATCTTATTGGTGGTTCGTCACGAAAGAAACTGGAAACATTCGGGACTAGTTAGAACCCTGTTGTGGTCCTTTCCTGATTTGTTTTAATTAAGCTCTGTATGTAGCTAGTTGGTCTGATTAGTTGATCTGATTATCAATTTCACCAGTTTTAAGGCTCTATTTAGCGATTGGCTTTTCGGAGCGCTTTGACTGTGTGTGGTGTGAGAGTCGCCACCTTACTTTATTTTTGTTTTCGAGGAAAGTACAAGGTAAAAAACCTGTGTTTGACTACTTTCATGTGCCACGATGGATAAAATACACTAACCTTGCATCATTAAGTTCATGGACTAGGTTTTCAATTTCATTACGTGGATCAATAGTTTGGGTTCAAATTAAAAATCAAAAGCATTATTTTGCATGAATGTTAGTTCACTAGCCTGTGAGCCCCCTCCCGGGCATAGTGGGCCGGACCCACTATTGCGGATGTCTAATCAGACAATCTTATTGGTCGGCTCGTCACGAAAGAAACTGGAAACATTCGGGACTAGTTAGAACCCTATTGTGGTCCTTTCCCAATTTGTTTTAATTAAAATCTATATGTAGCTAGTTGGTCTGATTAGTTGATCTGATTATCAATTTCACCAGTTTTAAGGCTCTACTTAGCGCTTGGCTTTTCGGAGCGCTTTGACTGTATGTGGTGTGAGAGTCGCCACCTTACTTTATGTTTGTTTTCGAGGAAAATATAAGGTAAAAAACCTGTGTCTGACTCCTTTCATGTGCCACGATGGATAAAATACACTAGCCTTGCATCATTAAGTTTATGTACTAGGTTTTCAATTTCATTACGTGGATCAATAGTTTGGGTTCAAATTAAAATCAAAAGCATTGTTTTGCATGAATGTTAGTTTATTGATGCTTGGGCATACTCATAATGCATGTTAATATCATAAATATAGTGCATTAAAGTAAGCCGTTGTAGTAATGGTGTGTATTTCAGAGGGGAGCCCGACTCTAGCCTTATTATTGAGGAGTTCTAGGTCGTGTGATACATTCCCTTAAGTCCCGACCAGTCGATTTGGTCGGGGGCCCGCTACCTAGGCTGAATCCGTAGGTATGCCTTCGTACCTTGTTTGTATGAGGATCAAGGCGCACGAAGTTCTACCACTAATTAGGGTGGTAGGGTTTTCAAGATGCCACTCTTAGAGTGGGCTTACTGGTTTGCCAGTTGATTCCAGGCTTAGTTTTGAAAATTGGTTTTATGATTTTGCCGAACGGACCGGGCTTAAGGCATGCATAGTGCCAGCAAGACTGCGCTTGGCAGTTGATAAGGTGTCAGATGGACCGGGCTTAATTGACAAAGTCTGAGTTGAGTAATTATACCCTCGTGACACGGCCTGATCGCAGCTCCATGGTGTGTTGTCGACCAAGGAGGTCGAGTCTTCCGCCAAATCTAAGCTAAGGTAGGGCACGAGGACCCTTATATTAGTCTTATAATATTATTAAATGATGAATTATTAATCAATCGCTAGATTTGATTAATAATTAATCACCAAACTAGTAGCTTTGGCCTAAGGAAGGTCAAAGTGTGATTGAAAGTCGAAAGGACCAACTTTTGAGAATCAAGTCAGGCTTTAAACTCAAATATAGAAGATGAGCAAAGTCGAACTCTTGATGGTAGAATCGCAATAGAGAGCATGAGAGTCGTTGATGCTTGAGAAGCGCTCGATCAAGCAAAATAAGAGGTGCTTCAGTGGGGGGAGGGGGCGGAGGGAGTGTGCCTTTTATAGGCAAAAGGGCCACCCCTATATCGGCCACCCTAAATCAATGGGGAGCTTCAGCGGTAGCCTAGTCAGCGTCGCTGCCTCGGGTGATCGGCATCGCTGCTGGGCTGGCTGGCGTCAATCAAGGCAATTTACCAAAATGCGTCTCCCTTTTGGTTTTTGGGTTTTTGATCCTCCAAGAGTTCATTCGAGACTTAAACAATGTTTGATCGAGCTAATTCTCATGCCGTTGGAACCGTGGCGGAATTTTCTAGAACCTGGTGCTGAGATCATGGTCAACAATAGATTAATTTTTTTTAATTAAAATTTTATTTACTAATTTTAATTAAAAAGGAATAATCTATTTTATTTAAAATATTAACCATGAGGGTAACAAAATGATTATTTCTTACCGTTTGCTTCCCACACGAATAAGAGATGTCATTCATTTTTAAATGTGCACTTTATAGAAAAAAGTATTCTAGAAAAACAAGTGATGCTTTCAAGAATCATATGTACTGCATTTTTTACCCACTCAAAAAATTAGAATTCTATAATCAATGAAGCTCATACAATAAAAGACTATAGGTGACTTGAAGAATTCTAGAAAGAAGACCGACAAGGGATCCTACACTACAACTGGTCAGTTCTTGTATGATTTGTGATTTTGGTTTGCTTTCATACTTTTTTTTTTTGTTGTCTTGAGTTGCTTCCGCAGCATAATTTCCTACTCCCATCAACTATGCAAGTATCTATAATACATTTTTTATTGTAACTGAAGATTTAAATTTATGGCAAGAATCTCGACTATGAATACCAAGCAAGAATCTTGATAATTAATGACTTTTAATGATGTTTTTCACTGGTCGTTATTTTTACTTAAATGGATACGGATGTTGCTTGGTCTTGCTTAATTTTTCGGTCTTCAAGTTGCTCTGTTCAACCTAGTAGTTGTTCCTCTCAATAGCCAAACTCTTCAATTTTTTCCTTAAAATTTATAATCCTCATCAATTGGTTTATCGCACTCATCATTTCTAATAATTTGAAATGTTTTGCAAAAAAGTTATCTGCAACTATCCTAAAACATTATTTATATTGCCCTAGTTAAAGCTGAAGCCTATTTTTTTGCCTCCTTATCAAACTTCGTCATTATAAATATATATAAGTCCATTACACAAATTGACTCCTACCGTCATATTCATTTTCATCTTTGGAATAATACTACTATTTTTCTTTTAGATTATTTTTCTTCGATGTAAGGAATATTTATTACTTTTCTTTAAAAATTCGTTTGAATTGGGTATAGTTTCCACAAAATTTTAGTAACTTGAGTCCGAATCCGTTTAAACATCATTTAAATTAAAGATTCAAACCACTAATTTTTTTTAAAACTAAAATCAGTAATCATTAACGTTAGAATCTTAAGTAAAACTATTAAAACTCGTAGAATCTTACATGAAAATGAAAAAGGAAGCTTAAATTCTTCCAAGAAACAACCACATAAAAATTCATGAAACTAATAGCAACATGTAACTAAAAGTTCATCCAAATGCACAACCACCATTTAACATCATAATCTTTCAAGTCTTCTTATAAATTAATCTGCCACTTGCAATCTTCCAAAATCTAAAGTCTAGACACAACCTAAAAAAATAGAATTAATATGTTAGCATATTTTAATGTCTGTAAATATAGTCATTTTAACTAATAATATGAAAAAATAAATTTAAAAACTTACATCACCACGATATTCTACTATCAGTCTACATCTTCCTCCATATTACTTAAACAACTAAAGAGAAAAAAGATCAAGTAAATATTTGAACATCCAAAAATTTATATCTATAAAATTAAAAGTTGAAATATGAAATAAACTTTATAGTTATTTACTTTCAATTTCTGCCCATAACCAATTTTGTGAACACATCAATGCTTCTAGAGCATTTTCATGAAGTATGCTTTGATGAATACAGACAACTCTTTCGGCAGTACTAAATGCAAACTTAGATGCAATAGTAGACACAAACACACGTAAGATGTCTCGAGTTAATTGCAAAGTTAGATACTTTCATCCATTTATTTTTCACCAATTTAAAATATCAAATTCTTAAACATATGGTACCATAGATTCCTCTAGATAATGATCTAATTCAGACTTAACATGATGATTTCTATAGGAAGAAGTCAGCAATGCAATCAAATTGTTTAAATCATTTTCTTGAGAACTTTGTATCTCTGGTGCAGAAGCTAATAGAGTTGAAACCTAAATTGAAGATTGTTTTGACTTGCAAGCTTGGGTTTGATATTCATTAACCAAATCATAACAAATTTGCTTGACTTGTTTGATTTCAATACATGCACTATCATCATATATCATTGAATAATAATACTCAAAAATTTTCATTTTGTACATAGGATCTAAAACAGCAACTATAGTCAAAATAATATGAAACACACTCTAATATTTCTCAAAATTTTCAAATATTTTGGCTGCCATAACTCTTGTAATCTCATCATTAGAAGATTTTCATTCCACTAAAGCATTTCAAAGTTGACTGATAGAAATGAAAAAGCAATTTGAAGTTGGATGATTTCTCCCAGAAAATAATTCAGTGATGTCATAAAATATCTTCAATTTTCAGAAATTTCACTAGCAATCTCCCAATGATCATTAGGTACATATTTATAATTCTTTTCTCTATTCCTCAACCTAGGAAAAACTTCTTTATATCTAAGTGATGTTTAAAGCATAAAAAATGTCAACTTCCAACGAATTTTACTATCCAAACACAACTTTTTTCTATAAAGAACTTTCAATTGTTTATCCATTTCTTCAAAATTTTCTATTCTTTGAGGTGTGGATGACCAAAACGATACACTATCCCTAATTCTTAAAAGTGCACCATCAATGACTAGTAAATCATCCTTTACTACGAGATTCAATATATGCGCAAACACTTCATATGTACCACATTTCGATCACATAAAAATCATCATACAACTTTTCAACAACAATAGAAATCATATCATCATTTGTAGTGCAATTGTCTACCGTGATAGTGGATATCTTGGTATCTACATTCCACTTAGTGAAGCCTCCATCAAATAGTTTGCAAACTATTCTTTTGTGTGAGAAGTTGGCATATAAACAAACCTAAATATTTACAAAGTATAAGAAAAGTGATTAGAATAAAAAAATATAAAATAAATAAATAAAAATGATAAAACTGCTACCTAAAGATGTAAAATAATTAAGATAATTAAATTAGTTTTACCCTAATATACAAATTTGCAATACCCAAGATTCATCAATAAAGTGAGCTATGACAGACATGTAACCTTCTTTTTTTATTCGACGTCCACATGTCAACAGTAGTCTCTACTCAACTCTTGAACTTATCTAATGTTTTTTATAATTTTTCAAACTCAATATCATAAATGTTCATGATATCTTTCTTGATTGTGGGTGGAGAAACCATCTTGAAAAAGGGTTGGAGGCTAGCAGTAAACTTTCTACATCCTACGTGCTCAACAATTGAGAGAGCATAAACATGTAAAATTATGGCATATGCTAACTCTTTTCTAGATTTTTCTTGATCAAAAGTAAAATTTCCAAATTGAACCTTCTCCTTAATTGTTTCGCCAATACTAATTTGCTTTTGTTTTTCTAGACACTTAACAATGCCTTGGTTTTTCTTCCTAACACAAGTGTTCAAATGGTTTTTCAAACATGCAGTTTCATTTTTTCCATTAACTTTACGAGTTAACTTACAATGTTTGCAAACTACAAGATCTTGCCCTTCACGAAAAATTATCTTAAAATCATTCGTAACATGAGATGTCAATTTCCTTTCCCAACCAACTAATAAGTTCGTAGGAACATTAGAAATGGTTTCTGTTTCTGGAGTAGGGTCTATTGAGTACAACAATGCTGCAATAGAGTAGGGAGGGAGAGAGGACTGACTAAGATGATGATATTGTAAATTGAATATAGATTAAAATGTGTGGGATAATAAGGAGATGAAAAGTTTGAGAAGATGAAAGGACAAGTTTGTTGGCTCAAATGTAATACAAACGAAAAGCAATTATGTTTTAAATGTGTTTTTGTCATCAACTATTAGTATTACATATGTATGTTTACTCATAGTCATTGTTTAGTTGTTTGCCGTTTTGTTATTATTATTTTATCCATCAAATTAGTAATAGTTTATTAATGACCAAAAATATAGATTACTTTGGATGAAAGAAATAAATCAATATAGATTAAAATACATTGCCATTTAAACATCAAAATTAGGATTTTTTTTTTTTTTTTTTTCATGTTACTTTTACTATAAATGCTTGATATAACCAAAATAAAGATTCAAAATTCATATTTTAAAAAATAGTATTTGCAATATAAAGATACATAGATAAATTAGAAATAAAGTTAGAAATAAAAATATGAAGTCATGGGACTTTATGCAATTGATATATAAAGTTAAAATATTATTTAATTTTTAAAAGGATACAATCACTATACCTATATATATTTCCATCGAAATGTTAAAATAGAAAATTGATCTGTTATAATATATTGATAAATTGTATTACTTACTATTAAAAGCAAAATATATTCTTTGAGAAATCAATTAAAAAATACTAACCTAAAAATATAAAATAAGAAATTATAATTAATAAAAATTCACAAATTCTGACTAAATAATATGTATGTACCAGTGTTCTGAGAACCGAACCAGTTAGTAAACTGATAAAAATAAGGGTTCACCGAACCGCAGGGTTTGACCGAGTCAATATGGTTGAACCAAATTTTCATATGTAATATTTTTAAATATATTTATTAAATATAATTGAAAATATAAGTTAAAAAAATTTTGAACTCAAATAAAAAATTTTCAAATTTGGGTTTTACAAAAAAAATAAAAATTTTAAAAAATAAAATATGAATAAATTTAAAACTAAAAAAATTAATTACTATATAATATATTATTATTTTTTATTTAATTAATATATTAAGATTTGGATTTATAAATAAAAGCTAAATATTAAAAAATTAGTGCACCTAATTTTTAGGAGGCCCAAATTAAAAAAAAAATCCATAATTTCTGAAAATATCAAAAAAATTGAATTGAACCATTTTTTACTGGTCCGGTTTAATAGTTTTTAGCCAATTTTTAACGGTTCAATTCGGTTTTTTGAACATCCGATTTTTCAATACAATACAGACCAGGCTATAGCCTGGTTTTCGATTGAACTGGTCAATCCGATTCAATTTTCATATTTTATTAATGATGAAAATATTTTAATGTTTTAACAGTGAAAATATTTATTAATAATTTTATTAATGATGAATATCCAAATATTTTAATATTTATTTTTCTTAAAATTACAATATATAATTATTTTTATTACTAGGTTATAAATTGAGAAAGTTTTTCGAGGTTTGGTAAGATAATTTTTTTTTTTTTTGTAATTTCAATAATTTTCATACAATTTCTTTTCAGTATTGATATTTTTTTTCTCTTTTAACTTCTATTACTTTATTAAATTAGAAAAAATTTGATAAATCATAAAAGAAACGATTTATATGAAATTTATATAATCAGAAGTACATCTTTCTCAAAGAAAAAAGAAAAGAAAAGAAAAATCACAAGTACATTAAATACGTATTTATTTCTATGATTTAATGGGGTCTTTTAAGATTTAATATGGTTTATAATAGTTGAGTTAGAAACAAAAAGACCTACGGATAAAGTACAACTATACAGTAATTAAATAAATAATAAATAAAGACAAGTGGGTAAAGCGAAATAGAAGATTCATGATGTAATATGCAATTCTTTTGGTCAATTGTTGAAAGTAGACTACTTTTGGAGGGATCTTATTATTAGTATAGATATTACTATTTTGATTCATTGAGGAACTCAATAGATCAAAATAATATGATCGGCTATAAAATAGGATAATTCTCCCATTGATTCACCGAATTGGTGATAAAAAAAGTTTAAATTCAATACTTTACGACACCAATCAGATTATAAATATAAATTATTAGTTATTGAAATAGGTTGTCCACAAATTAAAGAATTTAGTTGTTTTAAACATTTTAGATAATTAATTATTAATTAAAAGTTAGCTATTTCAAAGTTGAATGAGAGGAAAACAAATAAAAGCATATAGCTTAATGAAATTAATGAGTTGTGAAAGGGTCTTCTCCTACTGTTATTTGCTTTATTTTAGTTTGTACTAAAATCCAAACTTATTGATCCCACCAACTGAACACAAAGCCGATCAAAAGTTGAAAGACTATGTCGAAAGCCAACTTTTCTGAATGCATTGCCTTATATCGTTCATATCATGTATTTTACCTTTAAATCTTGAGAGAATATTGCATTCCAAAGCAAATATGACATACACATTTGACTCAATATCAAACTAAGGTGTAATGACATTGACACTTGATGACGAAAAACTCCATTCTCTGCATCTTTCTCCGCTCTTCCATTCACATTTCTTCTGGTTCTATATTATTGTAGCAAAAGTACACTTGCTTATATTACATTCTATTACGAACCCTAAAATTTATTTATTTTGATTTTGGTATCACTTTAATATTTTTGCATTAATCGATTAATTACATAAATCATTTTCTTTTATTTTATTTGTTTATATGTTACTGATATCTTATCTTTGTAACAGAATGTTAAGTGCACGTAGTTAATTAGAGGTGAGTATTCAATCAATTCAGTTCGAACTGAATTGAATCATTATAAACTAAATAAAAATTAAAATGAAAGTTTTTCTCGATTAACTGAATCAATCGGCTAGTATATAAAACTGAATTCAACCAGTGGAATTTGATCAATTCAGTCGTTATAGTTATTTTTTTTATTGATTTAGGCTTATGTTTTGGCTTAGCAAAGATCAAACTGGCTAAAAAAATCAGTTTCTTTCTTCTATTAAACCAAAAAAAAAAATCCTAATATGTTAAAACCTAATGAAACCGATTAGGTTGAGTCAATTTACTGAACTATGCTTAGCTCTACAAGTAGTGGACTTGAATCAATGAAAGGTGAGCAACTAAACCAGAAGATGTTCATATATACTGTGAAGGAGAAACTTGGATTTTCAATATTTATAAGATTATATTAGAAGGTAAGCTCCGAAGCATGAAGAAGCTTATTTTACGAAGACATTTCAAACAGGAAATTCAAAACCAACTCCTGATGCAATCTATAAAAGTGATCACAATCAGGGCTAGAACTTAACGGCATACAAACCAACACAGTACCAATTTGCTAAATGCTAATAATACACAAGGAAGGAGTTTTATACTTGCACTCTTCTATTTTTCCCTTCCAAGAACCAACAATAAAAGGCGTTTTCTTGGAAACATTTTACCCTTGCATACATGCAAGCTAGATCACTAAATCTTCAAGATATTGTATTCCTGCATTTGGGAAAAAGAGCTAAAAAACGATATTTCCCTTTTCGCTTTCCATAAGTGCTTTGCATGATTTAGTGAGCTAGTCTGATCAAAACCTTGTCCTTAAGGCAGATCCTCATTTCCAGTAAAACCCAAGTAAGGCAACATGTATCCAATGCGACTTAGGTCGTCAACAGGTTCATTTTCAATTTCTCCAGTAAAATTTGAGTAGGATGAGAACCATGGATACTCATGTTGTGGAAAATATTCAGATACTTGTGGATAATCCTGAAAGGAAAAAACCAAAAATGATCAAGAAATTGCCAAAGGGAACAATTAGTCCCTAATTTATCCTTTTCCCCCATATTTTCATACCTTCGAAGAATCAAGAATTAGATCAGGTGAGACCCAAATGCTTGAAGAATTGCTCTCCGTTGGAGGCGGATTGAATTCAGTCATTGGTGTAATTTGATAAGGAGAAGCAATGGAGCTTGAGTATCGACTTTTGCTATGCAGGTAACTTCCTTGTGAAGAAATGTCACCTGAGATGCTTAACTGTTCATTTGAGGTTACTGTATAAGTCAAATCCACATTGCTTGAGCTGCTTGCAATTTTCTTGGCTTTATGCTCTACATGTGAATCACCTGTCTTGTGCCCTTGTTCATTCTTTTTCACAACACGGCACAAAGCAAAAGCTCCCTGAACGAAAAAGTTCATAATTGAGCATTTATATAAAGAAATTATCGAGATTGGTCAGAATCTGCTTTCCAGAGAAACTCCATTTTAAATATTATCGAGAAAAGTGATCTAAATATATTGTTTAGCTACTTGGAGCTTAATTTCATGGCTAGATTACGGGAAACCCATCTTAAAAGATAAGATAAATTTTCTCAACAATGGTGCAAAACAAGCCCCTTAAAGTTACCTGAAAATTTGGTGACCCTGGAGAAATATCATCGCAGAGACGATATTCATGCATTACCCAGTCGGTCCTATCCCCCATGGGAGCTCGCCCGCGATAGAAAACGAGAGTCTTTCTATATCCAGTCACTGAAGATTGACACACAACTTTCCTATCTTTTCCAGTAGCTTTCCAGTAGCCTGCTTTGGTGGCCCTATTCGTTCTTGAGCCATTCGGGTATTTTCGATCCCTTGGACAGAAGAAGAACCATTCCATGTCTCGTTTGGGAAGGAATGATTTATCTGCAATAAATTTAAAGTTTAGTATTCAGAATCCTTTTCCAATAATGGTAACGTTGGGGAAGAAGAGAAATAATGTGAAGAAATAGAATGTTAAACTGTATAGAGGAAATGCTTTCCTTGGTGAAGGAATCCAGTGGAAACAACTTTTAAAAGAAAACAAACAAAAAGTAGCAGCCTCCACTATTATTCTTGTAACAATTGTAGTCCATAAAGGAAAAAGAAAGAAAGAAAAATAGTCATAAACAAAACAAACAACAAAGTGCTTTCCGAGACTTAAAAAATTTCCATGTTCACACTACAATTTAGTTCATTTTATACTATAGAAGTCCCATAAATTCAACATAAGTCAGAAACCACCTAAAATTGATTGGAATATGCAATTTTCAATTCCTTAAGTAGTGAAAAATGATTGGTTAGATGAATACCTGGCAACTCCCATGGATCAAATTTGTACAAATCTATCACAGGAATCACTTCGAGCTCGATTTCAAGCCCTTGAACTTTTCTATGCAAATAATATCCTACCAATTCATCATCAGTTGGATGGAACCGAAATCCTGGAGGAAGTGAAGCCCCTCCCATTATACAATATGTACCGAAGTTATAGTCTTTCTAAAGCTGAATTGTAAAAGAAACAGAACGAAAACAGGGGAAACAGAGCAGAAAACAGAGTAGAAATAAATTAAGGCTTTCTTGCTAAGTACCCAAGCTATACCTATTAAAGATCTGAAAAATCCAAAAATAGAAGCTTTTATCAACGATAGATTTTTTTCCAAGAATCAGGTACAACTTCCATAGAATGCACCCATTGTAGAACATTACCATTTTCCTTGAAACTTGAACTTCTTATGATCAAAATACTAGCAAAAACCCTCACCCCCCCTTGAAATTTGGTCACAAAATAATGATGAAATGGACAAAAAGAAATTGAGTTGATGCAAAATACCCAGAAGCTAAAATTGTCTAAATTCCTACAAATTAGTTATTATTAATGTAATAACAAGAAATTTCCCAAAAATAACTAATTAGAACTACCAAAATTGAGAAAAGACTAACTGATGTGTTAAATGAGGAAAAGAAGAGACTGAAGCGGAGTAGAGTAAAAATAGAGGTTTATGAAGTGTCTTTATATATAGGACTTGGAGAGGCAAAGAATTAAGATGTCCAAATTTTGCAACACCGAAAGTGGAGAGATTGCTTGTCCCAAGCTTGCTCTAAATTCCACAGGAGTGGCCCACTTAAGCAACCCAGTTCACACCTAGCACTTTCCTTCCCGCCAAATTAATTTATGACCGTTGGCTATGGAATTTAATAATTATGGGGGTTTTCTTTAAAAGAAATAATAATGAACAAGTTTTAAATTCCATTATTCGATCTCACAAATAAACTCAAAATATTAAATTCGTTTATAAATTAATTCTATTTAGAATCAATTTGCTTTTATTTCTAGAATTTCCTTAATATAATAATTTTATAAGATAAAAAAGATGGAGAATTTTGTCATAAAATTGAAATTTTTATGAAATTATATATTAAAGTTCGCGCATTGTTTGGATTAATTTATTATTGTAAATTATATTTTATATCTTTAATACATTCGCATCAAGTACCTCTAATTATTGTTATTAAATTTTACTAAAAAATTCTTAATTTGCTACGTAATGCTAAAATTTATTATTATTAATAAAAATTAATAATTCCATATCTTGGATCGTTGATTTAGAATTTTAAAAATTAATTACTTAATTTTTTTTATTGAATTTGAAGTTTTTAAAATGAAATTGATAACTTTTTCCACTTATTTAGATAGATTTTACAGTTGCTATAAATAATATTCTTAAATACTTAAATAATTTTTTTTTTTTCATGATATTTTATAAATGCATACATCCAAGTTTTTCCTCCAGATGGCTTCAAAAATATTTGGGTTACTCTATTTCTATTGTAATGAAACCAAAAATCATCTACAAAAAAAGAAAGTTCTCTATTTTTGCCTCCTCTTTTCTAATCTTTATATTAAATATCTCTAACCAAATGAAGGAGATATTTTTTTAGAGATGTCAACCGTTTGGATATACGATAATACAAATAAAACATATATAAGAGAGGTAAGGGAGTTCAAATTTATAATATTTCTTTGTAAGAGCCATTGCGGCTGCTTTTTACTCTCTCTGTAAAGAGAAAAAGGAGTGAGATTAAAAAAGAAAAATAGGAGAAGAAATATAGAGTTTCAAAATTAAAAAAGAAAATAAAAACAATTAATTGACCAAAAATCAAAATCTTATTTGAATTAATTGAATAAAAAATATCTATCTGAATTCAAGAAAATCATACATCAATAATAGAATATGAAATTACTTGATCAAGTTACGGTTGATGAATTGAAAGCTAAGTTAAGGTACAAAAGCATACCCATGCCCCCTGAAATAAGCCTTCAAATCATCATCTTTTAGTATTTTTTGAACCTGCAAATGAAAAAAATGTTAATATGAAAGAACATAAATATGACAAATCTGAAATGAAATTGGAAGTCAATAAGAAAATAACAGTGATAATGAAAGACGTAAATACCGAATAAAATTTCAAATTAATAAGCATAGAACATAAAGAGAGAGAGAAAAAGTTGGGATACAATATGAGATATTTTAATGGCTAATTAATAAGCACAGAACGTAAAGAGAGAGAAAAAGTTGGGATAGAAAATGAGATTTGAATGGGATTATAGATACGATTAGAATTTAAAACTCCTAATTATTAGTTATTAGAAAATTCATTGGATTCTAATATATTTGTTTGAAATATATTTTTTATTAGAAAGTTCTTTTATAATTTTAAATACATTTGTTTATACATATAAATTTTGAACAATAATTTAGTAATTTCAGTACTCTTCCAAAATTATTAAACAAATAACCTAATTCTAATACTAATTCATTAAGTCGAGTCGAGTTTTGATATTTCGAACCTTTTTTTTTCTTTTCAGTATGGGAGATAAAAAATCCGAACCTGAATTTATTGATAAATCGTATATGCATTTATCACTTATCACTGAATTATGCTCTGGTGTGTTTATATTTTCAAATTAAGTTCAAATGTAAAAAATAAAAACTAAATCAAACTCAGATGTTAAACCTCAAATTTGCTTATAAGTATAGCTCTAATGTACATCTTAAACAAAGAAATATACCTATATATGAATCTGGAAATTCCATTATAGTCCAAAATAATAATAGAATTGAACAAAGAATTTTATTTTCAAGCATTAACGGACTATTTTTATGGACTTGATATGGTCGAATTTGGTCAAGTTTGATCTCTGAGTCAAAAATCTCATACCCCCACTGATTATTTATTCTTTTTGCCTACCAAAAAAGTCAAGAGGGAAGCTAAAGGTAAAAAAAAAAAACAGAAAAAACAAGGAAAGTGTGAGATTTCGAACTCAATTGAAAATGTCTTTTTATGAACAAAATTACTTAAATTTGTAAATTTTGAAAGAATGAGGTAATCAAGTAAAATTTGTTAATCGTGTTCATCTTTGTTTTTTCTTCAATGAAATTTTAATGTTATGCATGTCTAATGTGCAAGAGCAGACTTTACTAATGAGCACAATTCAGTCAAATTGACTAATGGAATTGAATTGATAGGTTTGATTCAATTTTGTGAACTACCAGATTTTGATTTTGATTTCGATAGAAAGATGGAAAAAAATGGAATGCAGTTTGATTTTTAAATCCTTAAACTAAAAATAAATCGAACCAAACTCAGTTTGGTTCGGTGGGATTCAATTCTATATATAATTTTGATTGTTTTTTTTAATATATATGAGAAGCGGATCCTTTCAATTTGAACTGATATCATGAGATTGAACTGATAGTATCATAGCCTAGCAGACTTGCACAGCAATTTTTAAATTCATTGGATTCCAGTAAATGGCTCGTCCATTTAGCCATTCAAATTGGACTTTAGCTTACGATTTAAGAATTAAAAATAAAAAAATTGATATTAACTGATTCTACTTCAAAAGGAAACTGTGTCCATTAGATGTGAGAAGACCAATCTGCTTTTGATAATGGTATATATATTTTTTGTTAACACTAGCACGAGTAATGTAGACCTGTGTTCATTTTAATAATCTATAAATTTGACTAATTCTCATTCGTCCTTAAAGAGAAAGTGGCTGATCGAAGAGAATTTGTGTGGTGAAGGATCGAACTCGTAATTTAAATCATAGTAATCAACTCTACCTATATTCTTTACTATTGAGTTAACCTGTTGGAATTTAATAATGGCATAGTTGAAACCTTGTTATTATTATTATTATTATTATAATAACCTTCATATATCTTAGGCCTAATCTTTCAAGAGATTTCTGCTTATCTTAAGTCATTTAATCTAATCATGAACATTATCTATTGGAGGTTCGTAGAGCATGACGTCATAAGAGGTTAGTTGGAATTGAGGTTATCTTTTAGTTTAAGATATTAATTAATTCCTGTCTTCAATTTATTTAGAAACCAAATTTTCATTCTAACATGATTTATCAAAAATAATTTAATCCCCTGTCAGAGCAAGGCAATAGGCTGTTGGCCCTCCAAGACATGTTATAATCCACAAAATGTGAGATTTTAATTGACAAAAATACCATTCTATACATTGAAAAAAATTAATAACCTAAAATCAATTTAATAAAACACATTTTATACAATACATTAGCTTGTAATCAACGTAACTTTTTAATTACATACTATACAAAATATTATAATAATTTTATTTATTTGGTTAATGTTATAATTACAAAAAAAAAAAGAATAATAATGAGGAAAAAAACATGTGTTGAATTACAAATACAATGTAATAAAGTAAAAATAAAGTGGAGTGGAACCATAGAAGGGTAAAATTGAGAATGAGAAGTTTTAACTTCTTCCCTTCACTTACCCCAACCAAACGTTACTAAGTACCTACCCACGTAAATAAAGCCCGAGGAGGTCAAAGTTGTGAGGGCAAGAATTGAAAGAGGAATTTGGGTTTTCTTGTAGTGTGGCCTCCTTCCACGTCATCCTGAGTCAGACCAAAAACTTTTGCTTTTGTTTCGTACATGATTGCATCATCTCCAGTTCTACATGGACCCCACTGCTAAAAATGAAAGTCCCAAAAAGCGCACCGAGTTATTAAACCTTCTTGGAATGGGCAAAACGAGCTTTAGTGGCAGCTTAAAACACACTATGAATTCACACGTACAGAGTGGAAGCTTCGGTGTAATTCAATTTTGTATATAAAAAATTTTTCTTACCTAAAAAAAATCCAAAATTGTTTTATTACAACTAAAATAAATTACAAATTTTTTAAAATTCAACAAAGGGGCAGTTTTATTTAATTGTTCATGTCAGCGGAGTTAATAGCTAATAATCGTTAGCTAATGAATATTGTTGTTTCGTAAAATATTTTATAGTAATTGCTATTAAAATACAAAATGATGATTAAATATATAATTATTTTTTAATATTATAATGTGTAATGAATATTTTTCTTCTTTTAGTTTTTAAGGTAAACAATATTGTTTTTTATTTTAATATGCTATATAAATAAAAATATTAATTAAAATTTTAAAATAATATTTATAGAAATTTGTTATTTTAAAATAACTATGTATAAAATCATCGTAAAAAAGTATTAATTTTAAAAAATAATTTTATTAATAATTATTTTTATGAAGTCCAAATATAATATATAAACATAGATCAACGACAAATTAATAAGAAAAAAATTTTAAAGTATAGCGGCATAAATTAATAATTGACTAAGGCAACTATGATTAGAAATGAATTAACTATCAATCATATGATCGATTCAATTAAATCTCTCTAAATCAAATCAACTAATTAATTTGATTTGGTTACATTACATTACGCGAGTTCATTTCTACTTTTGTTAAAATGGAAAAATCCATTAAATGATGAATTATTGATTTTGCGATGAATCAATAATTCCAAATGCTTTTTTTTTCTTTTTTTTTTGGCGTATTCTTAATAAACCAACATTTATATATAATAGATGTAGGAGGATCTGTTTGGGTTTCATTTAACTATAGTTAAATGGAATAAAAAAATAATGGACACTATCAGGCTGTTTGGGAAGAAGGAAAAATTTCAAAGAAAAGAAAATATGGAAATAAAATAACCTTGAAAAGTTACTTTCCCTTGATTGGAAACATCGAAGAAAATAAGGGTGGAGGGAAAATTTGTACAATTTTCTGCCCGAGCCTACCACTTTTGAATCTCTATAAAACGGAGAGAATTTATGAATTCTTCAGAAAAAAATCCAACTGTTTTGACAGAAATTACAAAACTGTCTCTAATAGTTATGTTGCTTTTCTTTATATTTCAAATGACCTTTGATAAATAATAAATATAAAATAATCTCCAGTAATAATATTTTCTTTCCTCTCCATCCAAATGGAAAATAAAAATAAATACAATTCTTCTTTATTTTACTTTCTTACTTTTTATTGTCTCTTATTTTCTTTCCTGTCCTTCCCAAACACATCATAAGCGCTTGAGATATTGACAAAATAATATCCCAGCCGCAATACACCCGATCTCTACAATCCCAGTAAAGACGGAGGGAGGAGGTGGCTTTGGGGACGTCGGCTCTCCTAAATCCAATTTTTATTTTTTCCTGAAAATAATTTCTTTTTTAATTTTTACCTTGGAAAAAAAAAACATTTTCTTAGTGGGTCTCTAATAATTTTTGAATTTTTTTTTTTAAATCCCTCAAGTTTAATTCTTGCTCCTCCACTGCGTTTAGAGTCAGGTGTAAAATTGAAACCTAATCCAAATTGTATTTATTGTATATATCATTCCACTCCGTTCAGCTTCAATAGTATTGTCTGGTCTTTTACAAAGATTAAACAAATGATTATAATTCATTAATTTTTCTAGAAAATACAATATATTCTCTAAACTATCTTTAAATATAAGTATAAAAGTAAACTAAACATAATAAATAGAGATAAAGTTGGAAAGAAAAAAAATATAGTATCAAAATCTTAAATAAGCGTAAAATGTCTATTTATTGTTATTAAAGTGAATCAGAAGAAATATATGGAGAGTGCAGAACGATGAATATTCTAGAATCTTTGATTTATTTGGCATGCACTTAATAAACTTGTATAAATAGAGACAAACACTGTTATATTGGATACTTTTTCGGACACACAAATGAAAAAACACAATCTTTTTTTCTTAAATGAAACAACACAATTTTAAAGTTTCACAAAATTTAAATTTAAAGTTTAATCGAAAAATTCAGAAAATAATATTATAACTATTACTCGTAAAATTAAAACAAAAATATATTGAAACCCCTTTGAAAATCACCTAAACCCAATGTGAATCATTTGGAAAACCAAAAGAATTTGTAAAAATCTCAATTGAACTGAATTGGACCATGAAAGTGAACCAAATTTAATTGAATCAAATCCAACCAAAATATTATGACCATTTACTTGAGGAGAGAGAAGTAATGGCTCTGTTGGGCAAAATTAGCTGTTGTAGTAGTTGTTAGCTGTTTTAATAGTTATTAGTTGTTAGCTTTTAGCTGTTCACATAGCTGTTAGAAGCAAAAGTGTTCGGTGAAAATAACTGTTTGATTAGCTATTTAATTTAAAGTGATAAAAAAGACATTTAAATATTAATTTAAAATTTAAAATTATGACTATAGAAATGAAATCAATAAAATATAAAAAAAAAGGTTATTATGTAGTGTGTTATCACTTTTCTATCAAAAGAATGTCAATCTATAACTGAAATCACTATTTTTTTAAAAATGATAATACAATTTCTTCACATGTTTCTCTATTAATTCATTATTAAATTATTTTATTTAAATATTTATATAAAATAATATAATATTTTAACATAATAAAAGAGCTTATAAAAGAGTTTCACTGTTTATGGTAACATAAATATTATAGAAATCAAAATAAAAAAAAATGTCTTATTGCATTATCATAGTAGGTTTTAAAGAATTTTGTTACTTCGTGATATTTAGTCAACTGAGAAAGAAAATGGATTCATACAAGATTTATGTATACAGTTTGAAAAAATGATGTAACTGAAATAGGAAGAAGTGTTTTAAACTAAGGATAAGACTGCCAATAAATTTAAAAAAAAAATAGTGAAACACTAAATGTTAGGAATGATAACATTTTACAAAACACTTTATTATCCACTAAAAGCTAATTTATAAACTATCTCATGGAACGATGTAATACATCACCACAGTGTTTTGACGTAATTAAAACTGTAACCGCTCCTTAAAACATTCTTGCCGAACAGAGCTTAAGTCCTTCTCACCTCATGATAGTTCCCGGTCAAAGCTTACAAGGAAGAATGATAATAAATTGAGAATAACAATAATTTTGATTGAATAATTCCAGTTGCAGATACACAAAAACTTAAATAGGATAAGTCCTATGCTAAAGCCACTAATGACAATTATTTCTCAAAAATAGTCAACATATGCTAATAAGTTAGGATATGAATTTGACTTATTCTAAATAGTAAAACTTATGCAGAAAATAGAAATATTTAGCAGCAAAAATAATAATAATTAGCAACAGTTAGTCCAAATATTTCTTATTCTGAATTGGCACTCTCTTAGACCTTTGTGGCTCATCATTGCACCCCTATTTCACAAGAGCCTTATCGTCAAGGTTCAAGGGCAAGAACCTTTCTATCAATGAAGCTATGTTCTCCCAAGTTGCATCTTCAGTTGGTAATTGCTTTCATTGAACAAGGCTTTCCTGCACAAGTCGCGATCCTTGCTTAACCCATCTAGTTTCCAATATCTCCTTTGGTTCTAAAAGAATTTCACCATCTTCATTGAACAATGGCAAATCTGATGACACTAGAACTGCTTCACCAACATGTCTCTTAAGTAAGGAGACATGAAAAACTGGATGAACTTTTGAATCTTCAAGCAGCTGTAACCGATAAGCAACTTTACCAAGCTTAGCCAAAATTAGAAAATGTCCAAAGTAACGACTGGCTAGCTTTTGATGAGCCCTCTTGTAAACGAAATGCTGGCGGTATGACTGTAATTTCAGTAAACCAAATCACCTGCTTGGAATTCAACATCTTTCCGTTTAGCATGAGCTGATTGTTTCATTTGGTTAATTGAACGAGAAAGAGTTGTTTGAGCTACTGCAAAATTTCATCTCGAGTTGCCAAAGCTCGGTCTATCTCATGGACTGGAGACAAACCCACATCATATCTTGGAATTGTTGTTGGAGGCCTACCATATAATGCCAAAAAAGGAGACATTCCAATAGAAATATGAAAAGAAGTGTTATACTAGAATTTTGCCCAAGGGAGATAAGTGCTTCATTTTAGGAGCTGTTGTGAAGCAAAACAATGAAGAAATTGCTCAAGACATCTGTTAAAACTTCAGATTGGCTGTTAGTTTCCAGATGATACGAAGAACTCATGTTAAGCTTGGTACCAGTCAGCTTGAAGAACTCACGCTAAAAATGGCTAACAAAGATAGGATCTTGATCACTAATTATCAACTTTCCGTCAACAAATTTCCCAGCAATTATTTTAGCAGTAAAAGGGTGTGACAAAGCTAAGAAATGAGCAAACTTGCTTAGACGATCAACCAACACTAGAATCGAGTTTTTGCCTTTAGAAAATGGAAGTCCTTTGATGAAATCCATCATTATGTCATACCAAACCTGATGTGGAATTGTCAGCGGCTGGAGAAGACCCGCTGGAGATGATGTTAAGGCCTTGTTCTTTTGGCAAACCGTACAGGAAGCAACATATTCATGAATTATTTTGGTCATTGATGGCCAATAAAATTGTTTTGCTATTCTTTTGTATGCTCTCAAAACTCCGGAATGTCCAACCACATGGTGAATCATGGGATTCTGGTAAAAGCTGACAAATCAATTCAGAATTAGGAGGAATCACCACACAATTCTTGTAAAAAATCAAACCATCTCACCATAAATATGGTTCGCCGGGATTATTTGTAGCCAATTTGCCAATACAAAGCATGTAAGGATGTGAAGTAGCTGCTGCTCGTGGAGTATCCCATAATGAAGTTTGTGGAAGGAAGAGAGTATGAAGACTAGGGCTACCCACAATGCTTGACAATGCATCTGCTGCTACATTTCCCTTTCTTGGTTTGTACCTGATTACATAATCATACCCCAACAGCTTGGAGACCCACTTTTGTTGTTCCGGAGTAACAATCTGTTGCTTTAGCAAATACTTAAGGCTTCTTTGATAAGTTTGAATTAAGAACCTTTGACCCAGCAAGTATGGCCTCCATGTGTGAATTGCTTGGACAATTGCTAACATCTCTTTAGCATATGACTGCTTTGAAATACCCAAGGATCTACTCATAAAAGCGATGGGTTTGTCATTCAGATAGGACAGCCCCAATGCCATCATTTAAAGCATCCGTGGTAATGACAAAATCTTCATTGAAATTTGGTACAAGTGTCAGTGTGGAAGACATAGCATGTTTCAAGTCTAGAAAAGATTATTCTACTTCATCCAGCTAAGCGGACCTGCCCTTTTTTTAACAAATTTGTCAATGGATGAGCAATCAGCCTATAATTTCGAACAAACTTTTTGTAATAGCCTGTGAGACCTAAAAAACCACGTACATCAGAGACATTAGTAGGTTTAGGCCAATCAAGGATTGCCTGAGTTTTTCCTTGATCTTTTTCCTTGATCCACCATCACACCTTCATCAGAGACAATGTGACCCAAATACTCAATTTGTTGCTGCCCAGATGCACATTTACTGAGTTTGATGAAAAATTTATGTTGCGACAATATTTCAAAAGCCAATTTTACATGTTCAAGATGGACGTTCCAATTAGGGCTATAGATCAAGACATCATAAAAAAATACTAGCACAAATTTGCGTAAATAGGGATGAAATATGGAATTCATGATAGCCTAAAAAGTGGAGGGTGCATTACATAATCCGAAAGGCATTGCCAAGTATTCATAATGTCTGTTATGGGTATAGAAGGCTGTTTTAGGATTATCAGATGGACGAACTTGTACCTAATGGAATCTTGACCGAAGGTCAAGCTTGGTAAAATAGGCAGCCCCATGGAGTTCATCTAACATATCATCAACTGTAGGAATTGGAAATTTGTCTTTAATAGTGACAGCATTTAAGGCCGTATAATCGATACAGAACCGCTAAGATTCGTCTTTTTTCCTAACTAGTAAAATAGGAGAAGAAAAAGGACTTGTGCTAGCTCAAATTAGCCCCAATTTTAACATGTCATGAACCTATTTTTCTATTTCGGCCTTTTGAAAATATGTGTACCTGTACGGACAAACATTAACAAAATCTGTCCCTTCTTTCAAGTTAATGTGGTGGTTAATTTCCCTTTCCGGAGGTAGCTCAGTTGGTTGTTGGTAAATGTCAACAAACTGGTGGAGCAATTGTTGCATATCTTGATGAATCCCATCCGAAAGCAATTCTTGTTGAGTTTGTAAACAAATTGCAAAAATAGAGCTTCCATATCTCAGCGCCTTTATCATCTCTTTCAAGGAATATGATTGAATGGTCTGATTGTCCATTCCCTTAAGGTGTTGAAGCTGACCATCCCATTGAAATTCAATGGTTAAATGCTTCCAATTGCAGTTTACATTCCTTAATTGTTCAAGCCACTAGATCCCTAGCACCATATCCAAACCCATTATAGGCAAAGAGTATAATGTAAAAGTAAAGGATATATCTTGCAGTAGGATAGGCACACTCTCAAATTTCTCATTGCATCGCAAGTATCCGCCATTAGCAACTTTCACCTTATATGGTTTGGTTGGTGTTGCTGATAATTTGAGAGATTCTGTAAGCTTTTCATTGATAAAGTTGTGGGTGGAGCCACTGTCAATGGGAATAATCATTTTGGAAGAACCAAATTTTGCTAAAACTCTCATGGTACGAGCGTTAAACTAACCAGTAAGGGCATGAAGTGAAATCTCTAGTTTGTCGTCATCTTCGTCATGCCCATCATCTGTGCTGCCATCTAACAAAAGCAATTATGGTTTGGCACATCTATGCCTAGGAGTAAATTTTGCATCACAATTAAAACAAAGCCCAGCAGCCCTTCGTTTCTGCATCTCTTTCCAAGAAAGGCATTTTATTGGAGTTCTGGCCTTATCCTTTATTGGAGATAGCGTGTTTGATTGGTTGAACGGATGGATAATTTTCTTCTACCACTGCAATTGTTCATCCCTCATTCTACATAATTGATGGCCTCTTTTAACGTCTTGGGTTTTGAACATTCTAATGCCATCAGGTATTTCTGTTTTAAGACTACCCATAAATGTTCCTACCTGTTGAATGTTGGCTTAGTAGCTATGGTGAAGGCCGTTGGAAGATTAGATAATTATTTGTTATTCTGTTGCTATTTTTAAGGAATAATTTAATATGCTTATCATATCAGATATGCATAACAAGTTTGCTTATTTTTATGAAATTTTCTATTTTTTAGAGTCTATACATACTTTTGTAATAGTTTTTCAAAAATAAAAATGAAGCCTTCACATGCTTATAAATTTTCTTGTTAAACATCTTTTTTGAATTATTCTTAGTTTCTGAGACACATATCTAATAGAGTGGTATCAGAGCAAGCATCTTATAGGACCTGTGAAATTGAGTGAACCAAAATCAAACCCAAACACCAACTTGTGAGATGGAGGGAGAATCTAGTTATGGTTCAATTACTCCTCCAATATTTGATGGAGTTAATTACAAAGTCTGGGCTGTTAGGATGGAAACTCATCTCAAAGCTTATGATCTGTGGGAGGCTGTTGAAGAAGATTATGAAGTTCCACACTAGGAGATAACCCAACAATGATTCAGATCAAAAGTCACAAAGAGAAGGTGATAAGAAAAGCTAAAGCCATGAATTGTTTGTTTTCTGCTGTTTCACCCTCGATTCTCAGCAGAATTATGCAAAAGAAATCTACCGCAGAAATTTGGAAATATCTTGAAAAGGAGTATAAAGGAAATGAAAAGTTAGATAATATGCAAGTCATGAATTTATTTCGTGATTTTGAAACACAAAGGATGAAAGAATCAGAAACTGCAAAAGAGTATACCGATAGACTTCTCGATATTGCAAATAAGGTGAGACTTTTTGACAAAGAATTTTCTGATGAACGAATTATTCAAAAACTTCTAGTCACATTACTTGAAAAATATGAAGCAACGATCTCATCTTTGGAGAATTCTAAAGATCTGTCAAGTTTTACCTTGGCAGAACTCTTAAATCCTTTATAGGCTCTAGAGAAAGAAGGCTTATGAGGAATAAAATTTTTGTAGAAGGTGCTTATCAAGCAAGTTCACGAATTAAAGAAGGGACATTGACACAGAGGATAAGAAATGCAAAAAATTATCCACCATGTCCGCAATGTAAAAAAACAAATCATCCTCAACAAAGGTGTTGGTGGAGACCAGATATTAAATGCCATAAATGTGGTCAGTTGGGACACATCGAAAGAGTATGCAAAGGACAGCAGCAAGAAGAGGTTGAGGCTAAGGCTGTTGTTGAT